>JARFJB010002524.1:312500-328161 GCA_036346205.1 Vesta saturnalis
TGAAAATGAAACAAATACGTATTTTGAAATACACATTAAGTATATACTAGTTAATGAGCATTTCCAAATTAACTGTTTACAACCGTACATTCATAAATGTGTATCAAACACTCCTATACACTTGGTAACTGCAATTTGCCGCACACGTGTGGTAATATATAGCGGTAGTCTCCCAAAATTATTAGCACTATCAGATTCAGCTTGTATTTTTTGATACGAAATAGAGTTTAATGTCTGGTGTGGAACAACATTCAACTTTCCTACCCACAGAGGGGAAATTAAAAGAAAAGTAGTAATTAAAATTTTTCATTATAATAATGAAATTCCTTTTCACTACTTTGGAAATGTGCGTCAAAACGAAAATAACGAACTAAATTAAGGCCTATTTTGCTTCGTATCAAGAAATTTTACAAAGAATATAAAGTTGTACCAAAATGGTACGTCACAGAACATTTCAGAAAATACAATTAATTTATAATTTTAAATTCTATATGCCGGTATTTCTTTATTTTATGATATACATCTGTTTGAGATATATTTAACAAAAAGAAAAACGCTGTTTTCTCCCAATATTTAATCTACCCTAGGTGAAATGAAAATAATCCTAAACAGGAAATTTAAACTATAGGACATTCGTTTAACTTATCCCGATTGATCGATGAACAAACGCGCACTTGTGTATGACTATCCTTTTCTACATATTGAATACAATGTACACTATTAGCTAACGTATTATTCCAAGAGTGTCGTTTTGTATGGCTCTTATTAACTCAAGTAACTAACAAGGATAACGTTAACAACAAATTAAGTTTTCTTTATACGAACAGTTTTAATACCAACATTACCAAGTTTAACTTAACTACTTCACATAAATATAAATGTCATAATGTTTGCAAATAAAAAACAAAAGTCTTATTTACGTATCGTAGATGTACGCACATAAAAGCCTATTATTTTCAATAAAACTTAAAACGTAGCAGATGAATTTTGGTAAGTTATTATATATTCTAAAATGTTGCAAAAATTTTGTAAATAGGTATTTGTAGGTTAAGACCAATGAACTCTTCCAAAGAAAAGAAGTAATTGTTCCAATACTTTTCTACATAAAAGTGGCGATTATATATCTTTGACGGCAATACATTTGTGAGTTAATGGTTATTTATTTGATTTATTCATAAAGATTGAATTTTTTGGGAACGCTACTAATCATTATGCTTTGAGAAAACATTCGAATTGCAAAATACGGAATGATAATTTCAGTCATCGGTGTTTATTTATACACTTGTTTGTGTAGAAGATTATTATACTGCAATTCAAAATTATTGGTGTATTTAATGTAATTGAATTATAGTACTTTTTTAAACTTATTCAAAGTATCGTTTCAAACACAATATAACCAATAATGTAATAAAATGTAAATATGTCCATTCACATTTAAACATGACTGTTGAAAATAATTTATTGTTATAAATTATAATGTCAATGTACAATAACATACATTATATGTTGTTATTATAATTATTATAGATTATTATTAAGTTTTTTTCAAAGCATCGCTAACCCTTGCAAGCACTGCTGTTAATGGTGATAAGGGCCCGTTGTTCTGTTTTCCTTTATTAAAGTATTCGACTAAGTTATGGATCAATTCGTCTACGGTAATTGACCTACGAGGCAAGTTGATGTGCTACAAATGAAAACATAAATGTTATCTCGTTCTGTAAAACGAATTAATCTTTACCTTAAATGAACACTAGAACGTAATGTGGTTCTGAAAAGAACCGATCTTTTACAATATTAACTCAAGAAGGACTGAATAAACGAAGAAACAAACCAACCGGCGAGCGTACGTAACCTCAATCAACGTATAAGCAAATCAGTGCTCATATTTTTGTTTTAAATTACAGACGACGGTCATTTCGTGATTTAATGCATACATGACGTCATCGGGATAAGTTAAACGAATGAACTTTAGAAACTTCTTATCCTATTGGAGTTATCGTGGGTTCTAGCTTGCATCCATATACACATGGATGCACGCACGCCCGAATCCACGCCACTCACGAACCCACGCCGCGCACGCCCACATACTGTAACGATATTTAAGATTGTTACGTAGGGTAACCTTCACTTCAATAACGTTGAAAATGTGAAACTGTGGTAAGCATTTACCACATTTATATATATATATATATATATATATATATATATATATATTTAGTTGTAAATTATGCCCACAAAAACATGATAATCCGTTTCTTAACGGAATCGTTAAGAATTACGGTGAAAAAGTAGTGTGTGATTTAATAATGTTTTGGAACTGAGGATAAAATATAGTTTGAGTATTTAACATAAAGTTCATACATATAAAGTTAAAAATGATGCGTATGATTCAATCAAGATAATGTGACATTTAAACCCCTTTAAGAGTGGTTGATTTTAAATAAGCGTCATATAAAGGAGTGACGTTTGTAAGATGGAGATGAGTATCCTAAAAAAGTAATTGGGCATTCTGCATGTAAGGAGCTTGCAATCAACCTTTAGCTAGGCGGCTTGTGCGGCGTAATGTTGACTACCCGCGCATTTTAAGATTAGGTTAAACTTGAATCTAGCACAAACCTTCGTGTAGTAATTGAAGTGTTTTAATTGAGTCTCGGTATTAAGTTAGAAAAGGGTTTGTGTCTAGTTCTGATCATTGGGGCGATCCTCCAATACATTACGGAGTAGAACAACCCTGTTTATTCTATTGAGAATTTTGCATTCAATCACCCTTGCAGCAGTTGGACCAATGAAACTTTAAATATTGCCATAGATATCATCATATATCCTTATCGTTTTGATGATTAGATAGGTATAAAGCAATTGCATTTGATAGTTTTGATGAAGTTTGAACATCGAATTGCTGTGAATGTTGTTTAATACGGGGTTGAGCTTTCATTCGAATTCGTTATTTTTTTACATGCTGTAAATGTAGTTTAGCTTGTATTTTCTTAAAGAAATATTTTATTTGGACAAAGTTCATTGATAGTATACATACTGTGTGTAAATTGAAATTAAAAAAAAACATACAGAAAACGAATTCCTCGAATGGGATTTGAAACCACGATCTGTTCTTTGCTAGAGAACTGCGTTATCAACTATCTATCGAGGGAGCAAGTCTCACTCGATTTTAACTTAATTTGTATGTACTTTTTATTAATAATTATAGGCACTAATTTTGTTATTTATTAAACTGATCACAGTCAACTTTTTGTATTTATGTGATGTGAGCCCGCAATTCGCTAGGTTTCACACATGACATGATTTTTAATTTAATTGCGAAAATAATATTAATAGAAAATTATAGAAAGAAATATTTTATTTGAACAAAGTTCATTGTTAGTAATACCGGGTGATTCTTTAATATTGATGGCAGCTTGAATTTCCCTCAAAACAAAAAATTTTAAAGTATGGTAATTATTCCTTGTCATATATTTAATTCCAGTGGTGTGTGTAGTATCAGTAAGACTAATAATTTATTTTTAAATTACAAATAAATCTCCCGGTCACAACAAATATTACATTTACACTACGCACAGTTACGTTACTAACATTTTATTAAACCAACTATAAAAATTGCTCAAAATGTTCACCGTTATGTTCACGACAGAATTCCACTCTACGCTTCATATAGTCAAACACTTACTTCAAACGCTTACTTCTATTCGTTGCCTTACGTCTTCTACAACTTCATCATTTCGTAGTAATGGACGATCTGTAGGTTTTGCTTTATATTCTTATTTTCAAATCGTTCAACAATTCGTTTCTTATGGTTGGTAAATGCTTTATATGGAATATTAACATTAGGGCACCCTTCAATAAACTGCTCTTGACAGGATTGCAACGAATAAGACCGCGTTCTATCGCCATTACGTGCAGCACTTCAAAAAAAGCCTTAAAAATAAAGGCGTCTTGTTCTAGTGTAAAGAGCCTCTTCGAGAAGGTTTTTAAGCTACAAATGGAAATTAGTCTGTTATAAACATTATCTAATCACTTACTTCAATAAATTCTTAAATTGAAATTTAAAAATATATACAGAAAAATAATTCCCCGAATGGGATTTGAACCCACGATCTGTTCTTTGCTAGAGAACTGCGTTACCAACTACGCTATCGAGGGAGCAAGTCTAGCTCGATTTAAATTTAATTTGTATGTACCTTTTATTAGTAATGACATACTTATATCATGTGAGCCTGCAATAAGCTAGATTTCACCCATTCTATTATTATCGCTTTAGCAAATATACTTAGAATCAGTCATGTACCACGTCATGTGTGAAACCTAACATAAGTACAAAAAGTTGACTGTGACTAGTTTAATAATAAAATAAAAAATATAAAATGGGAATTAAAAGAAATGAAATAATTTTAATAACATTTTTTTAGGATAACTATGCAACCTCTTTTTTATACGTTCATAACGAAAAGAGGCAACTTTGTAAAATCAAAAACAATAATCTTTGCCAGAATGGCGTTTAAAACTTCATGTCATAAATACATGTAAATCTTTAAAAATATTCCAAATCCGCTCGTTTCTAGAAAGTAGCAATAATACAGTTTAACCATTTTCATTCATATTTAATTTATTTACTTTGCGTTATATTCATAAACTTTATAAAAAGAAGATAAGTAAAATTAATTTTTTTTTAAACATGTCTACACCTTTTTTTATAAAATTTATCGTTATTAAGATGATGAAAAAAATTGAACTTATACTTAAATTCTACCTTAGGAATTTTTTTGCAGCTAAATTACGCGTCGTATCAAAAATTGCATAGAACGTAATTAATCGATATTAAGATACATGTCTAGGTATTTTTATACCTTTGAAATATGCAGCTGTTTTAGAATTATTGGATGAAAACCAAAAACTGCTTCTAATAAAGCCCCCTCTACGCCTCTGGATTTCTCCCCAAATCTAATCAGCTCAAGCGAAATGAGATCAAGCTCAAATACAAAATTTCAAGTGCGTAGGTGTTTTCGTTCTGGAGTTATCGTGGATACTAACATACATCCACAGACACACAGACAGATACCCACACCCACACGCACACCCCCACCCATACCCACGCCCACACCCACACCCACACCTACTCCCACACCTACACCCCACACATATACCCTCACATACAGACACGCCCGCGCGCACTCGCAAGCGCACGCGCACCCACCCGCACGCACGCACGCTCGCACGCACGCAAGGAAACCCGCACCCACCCACACATACTCACGCACGCACGCACGCTCGCACACACACACCCAGACATCATGGCCGATCTTGGCGAAATGTGGTAAAATGGGCGAATAAGTCGATTAGCGATAGTGAAAAAAAAGTCCATTGCTTAACCTATACCTATATATGTATGTGTATGTTGGAAGGTAAAAAATTAGTGCACATCATTACTAATAAAAAGTACATACAAATTAAGTTTAAATCGAGCGATATAGTAGTTGGTAACGCAGTTCTCTAGCAATGAACATATCATGGGTTCAGACTCCACTCGAGGACTTGTGTTTCTGTATGTATCTTTAAATTTCAATTTACACACACGCGCGCGCACGCACGCACGCACGCACGCACGCACGGATGCACGCGCACACGCACACGCACACGCACACGCACACGCACACGCACACGCACACGCACACGCACACACACGCACACGCACACGCACACGCGCACGCACACGCACACGCACACGCGCACGCACACGCGCACGCGCACACACACAGACGTACAGACACACAGACACACAGACACACATACACACAGACACACAGACACACAGACACACAGACACACAGACACACAGACACACAGACACACAGGCACACAGACACACAGACACACAGGCACACAGACACACAGGCACACAGACACACAGACACACAGACACACAGATAAACAGACACACAGACACACAGACACACAGACACACAGACACACAGACACACAGACACGCAGACACGCAGACACGCAGACACGCAGACACGCAGACACGCAGACACGCAGACACGCAGACACGCAGACACGCATAGACGCATACACGCAGACAGGCAGACACCGAACACGCGGACACGCGATTTTAAAGAACATCAATTTGGTCGCCCCCAAAGTTTGGAAATCCAGCGATTTTTCGTTGGCACGGAAAATGTGTTAAGCAGGTTGTGGGCATTCATACTGTTGGCGGGGTTACAAACAAAATTGCTTCCTTCTTAAAACTGGAAAATCCTGAGTTATACAGCGCCATTCGTTTCGAAGGTGAGCGACTAACTTGGGGCTGGGACTCCTCGGCGGTAGCGGAGTCGTATATTGAATTTCCGTTTCGAAGAGATTAAAAATAACCAAACTTCTATTTCAAAATTCCGATAATAATGCAAAATCAACTACAACTTTCATAGCTACGTCTTCTTCGAGTTCAATATCCACAGCTAGTGGTCATCAAGTTTCATATGATTACAGATTTATAAGAATACTGCCACTTTAATTTTCATATCAATTATTATAATAAGTAGTTGTTTATAGTAGGGAACCCGACACTCAGAAGTGGCTGCCGTAGCCATTACCTGCTGATCCTACCTACAAACTCTATTTAGTTCCAAAGTATTTGCTTGATTGCCCTGAAAATCTAACTTTATACTCTTATTTAAATAGTAATAAAGCTATGTTAGTTATTTTTTAATAAACTTTGATTAGTAGGGCATAATTGATCTCCGAACACGTTACTAATTTGATATTTTTTTAAATAAAATTTTGGATAAAAAACACATTTTTTTCTAAACCATACAGCCAATTTGTCAAAATTTTTTAGCATGTTTAGCCATTGTTCTAGCAACCATGGCTTAAAGAGTTTCTTTATTATGAATTAAGAATTCACATACAAAAATATGCTGGAATTTTTTCGAAATTCGCATTACTATTTCTAAGTTCCTTATGTCTTTCATTATAATATCCAAGTAATATTTCAAAAAATATACTGTTGTTTCTCAAACAAGCAAAAATGAAAATTTTGGTTTTTTTATACACAGTTTATTGTTTGGTAAGTTACAATACAAAAATAAAAAAATATTCTTCTTCTTCTAAGAATAATAAAAACACAAGATTTGTCTCTAATAGAAACTAATGACAAAAAAACAAAATTCGTTCACAGAAAAAAACGTGCAACGGTTTACAAAAGATAAAAATTATATTGTAGTGCATACATTTATTGGCAGTTTTTGCAAACGTGCCCACTACAGTCTCCACAAATCGGTTTTTTACACACTAAACATAAAAATGAAGTTTTCTTGTCCTTTGAATATGGACACAAAGCACATCTTACCCTTTTATTCAGTTTTGTTTTTTGGATTGAGTTGTGTTCGATGGGAATCTGGGCTACTCGAATGATGGTATTCTTCAACTGTCTTTGCAGTTTGAGATTATCGTTTCGGGCAATCATATGAGGTCGTACTAACAAGTAAGCAAGATCTTTTATAAAGTCAAATCTGCTCAGCTCGGGAGTATCCCGGTAGGGACCGAACACTATATAAGAATTGACCGAGCAAATATCGACGATTCTATAGAAGATTGCCATTGGCCATCTATTTGTTCGCCTTCCTGATCCATATATTGAACACTTTTGGTCCAGTGAGTCGACCCCTCCTTTGGTGTTGTTGTAGTTTTCGATCACGTCGGGCTTCCTACTCTCATTATTGATTGCTGCATCATGATGCATTGAGGATATTACCAAGACAGCTTTTCTTTTCTTGGGCACAAATGAAGCTAAAGTAATATCTTTGATAAAACCAAACAAACAGGATCAAACTTTTCGATTTCGACTGGGTAAAAACTCATTAGGCACCTCTCGCTTATTCTTTCGCATGGTACGGTATGTAAGACCTTTTTGTTTCAACTGATTCACAAGGTCCAATGAAGAAAACCAGTTGTCCCCTGTGACGTTTCTGTTGGTCTTTTCGATGGGTTTGATCAACCTAATAACCGATTGCGAAGGAATTTTCTCTCATCGGCTGAAAGCGTATGTCCGTCACTTCCTTTCCCAGTGTACAAATACCCATTATAAAAATAGTTATTTCTAGCGTCGGTCAAGCATAGAATTTTCAGGCCGTACTTTGCCGGCTTATTTGGGAAGTACATCTTAAACCGGCAGCGTCCCCTGAAACTGAAACTGACATGCATACCATCTGTCCCAGACTATAAATTGTTTGGTAGTTTTGCACAAATATTACAAATATGTTTGAAATTGCTGCTCCAGCATCAGTTTGCCTTCGCTCGTCTCTGGTGTTGGGATCATCGAATCGAAGGCAAGCTAATATTGTCAAGAACCTTTTTTCTGACATTGTACATCTAAAAACGTCCCTTCCTGTACCATCAGAACTGAATAAAGACTTCACGTCTTCGTGATTTGATTTAAAAATTTTAGTGTAAAGCAGTAAGCCAAGGAAGCCATTGAATTCTGTTACATCTAAGTCGGATAACTCACACCTATACGTATTTTCAAACTGAGACTTATAAATGTGTAATTTATTATTGGTGTGTTTTATTATTTCAGCATGCATATCTACGCTGAATAATAAGTTCCATACATCTATAGGTTGTGGGTTCAAACCGAGTTGCCTTGCTGCATGTCGTAAACCTGGCAGATGTGAAACTATGTTAAGAAGGGGCCTCCGGACAGCTTTTACAGGTTCTTTGCTGGACCATTTATGCCAGTTTTTACCATAAAAATATGCTGATTTTTTAGTAGTCGTAGCAGAAACATTTACTCTCCTACGTATGATGCCTTCTATTTCTGATGGTGGGATTGCATCTTCTTCGTCAGAAGATAACGATGAATCATTATCCTCTGGTTGAGTAGCTAGAAACGGTGGCAATTTGGCCGAACAACTTGAACCTGGTTGTTGTAAGTCTTCTTCATCAGACTCAGGTTCAGATTCCACACTACCCGAATTGTGTTCGCTCTCAATCACATCTATTTCATCTACATCGTCGCTGACATCACTGTCCATGTCCTCTATTTCTGCAAGCCATCGCGAAAGAGTTTCTTTATACTTTGAGTCATCAAATCGTATTTTTTCAGTCATGATCTTTGGTTTTATTCTGAAAAGTAAGAGTGTGATGTACATTGAATATTATAACATATTTGGTGAGCAAGGGTCAATTTGATCCTGTGATACTTACTATTGATATTTTCATTAGCAGAAAACGAGCAACTGACACACTCCACAACTCTCACTCAACTAACTTGAAGCTACTGAGACGGCTGGGGCCGTAGCTCGCACATGCGCAGCACTGTGATTGAATAAAAATTTTACAGGGTCAATTTGACCCGTGAACACCAATTAAGGGTTAATACATGATTGTTCCTTAACGACCGCCGGCCATGACTTTATAAAGGCTGCCGGCCGTTATCATTAACATTTCGTTTGTCAAATGAGTTGCGTTCAATTGAAATAACAGTGTGAGATTACGAAAAGTACTTTTTAGTTTAATCACAGTAATGTGACAGTACAAAGGTGACTTTAATATGTGAGATAACACGATTATTATCTACTCTTAACCATTATGCGTAAAAAATTACTTAACACATACGTACTGTCTATTGAACTGATAAATTGGAATTATTTCTTCCTTATGAACGTTCAGTTCCAATGTCAAAACAATAATATTCAACTTGGTTCATGCAAACAAAAAGGATCGTAATGTAATTCCTTCCTTTTTCTTTATTTCGTAAATAATGGGAACTTAAATACTCAAAATCGGGAATAAATGTCCTTAGATCGCCATCACGATCTACACCTGTCTTGAAAATTATCTTAAGCTGAGATTTTAATCTTGCGAGATAGGTACGTAAAAAGCTGGACTTTCAGAGTAAACCTTGTATAATTAATTCACTTTGAATGTAAACAAGTACGTTAAGATATTAACCCAAGTAATATTATTATTATTATTTACCAGACTAAGACAAACTTGTATTTGCGCGTAGTCATGTAATACCTTTTGCCTTTCTTTTATTAGTTCGATATTATAATTTAATTAATGTAGTAAAGAAAACTACGGCTCACCACTGCTCAATGTTTTTACGTGCTTACGTTGACAAGATAGATATAGTTAGCAGGGCTAGAATTAAGGTTAGAATTTATTCATTTTACAGTGAAACTCAATGTCCTTTCTTTTACTACCTATCTTATCGCATAGATTTTATTCAGACGTTTTGTAGTCACAACAAACCGTTTGGAACATATTTATTGCAGTATGTAAATTGTGAATTATTAAAACTACCAACGTAAAGTAAAATATTGCCACGAGTGGGACTCGAACCCACGACCACTACTTATCTAGAGCAGAACCATCTGAGCTATCGAGGGAGCTAGTTCCACTCGATTCAGTCCTAAACTGTATGTACCTTATTTGTTTTGATGTTATATAATTCATGTATATTTATGTAACCTTAACAATTCACAATTTACATACTGTTATGACTTTGTCATTATCAGCACTTAGGTGCGTTTAGTTTACAAGTTCTCTTTAATTCATATTTATTTCCAAAAATAAGCTTAAATTACAGTGGTGCCTAAAGACATTTTATTATCGATTTTAAGATTTAGTGTAAGTGTTTGAAGACATTTTCAGCTACCGTACCATGGAAGTAGCTTGTCAACCCACAGACACGCAAACACACATGCACGG
Source organism: Vesta saturnalis (assembly GCA_036346205.1). NCBI lineage: Eukaryota > Metazoa > Arthropoda > Insecta > Coleoptera > Lampyridae > Vesta > Vesta saturnalis. The sequence continues at coordinate 323,223 of JARFJB010002524.1, forward strand.
TAGTGAGAGTCGATTGCATAATTCTTTATATCTACACAGATGTAGGATGGAAGGTAAAAATGAAAATAATTGTTGAAAATCTCACAGTATTGCCGAAATAAACAGTACTGAAACTATATTGCCGGTGGCTCTATGCGCGCGCCGTCCTATCCACGCTCGCTGGTAGTATAGGTCTGTAGTAGTAACGAGGCACCTCACCTTTCACTTTTTGACGTCATTTGACCTTGGGATTCCCCACGCTCCCTTACGTGTAGGGCGTATTTTTTCACCCCTATTTTTGCACATCCACGTGTGAGACCGCATTTTTCCGTGTTACGTGACTTAATATGTGTGTTGGTGTAATACCCGTTATATATGCTGTGTGCCTATGAATTCCAGCAGTAGTTACGAGATACAGTTCAGAATTTGATACCTACATCACCTCATGGTTATTACCCTTTAATGTTCTGTTTAACCTTTTGGTTTATATTTGAGATTTCTTATTAGATAGAGAGCTTCAATTATAGTTTCACAAACAGGGGCAAACAAATCAAACAATAAATGTCAAAATAAAGACAAGTTAGTGCAGTATTAGTCAAATAATAAACAACATTTAAACAAATTATTACTGCTACTTTACTAGATCTATACATTATGTATTGAGTCTTGGGGCAAATAAATTAAAAAATAAATTTTATAACGAAGAGAAGGTATTAGTGAAATAATTAACAACGTTTAAACATATTACCATAATCACTTTACTAAGTCTATACATTATGTATTGTGTCTGTGTTCTATTTCCAAAAATCAGCTAAAGCTGGACTGACGTTCTGTCAGTATGTTTAAATAGTTTGAAATATTTGTTATCGTATTTTGTGAATGACCTAACTGATTCTTACAAAAACTGTTCATCTATATAGTTTAACACTTGGGAACTCGCAAAACAGATTTAGTTTTTGTAAGTAGTTATACATGTAGTGTATTTTATTTTAAATAGTCTGTGTATTTTTACCTCTGTCCTAAAAAATATTGTAATCGTGCAAAATTTGAGTTTTTGATGCGCAGGTGACCCCCTGTTGTTATAACAGCAAATACTACTTAACCAGTTCTTCTAAAATATATCATGGATAGTGTGTGGTATTTGGCACAAAATTGTATAGTTTTTTAAACCCAAAATTTTTAAGTAGCAACCCCCATCTTGTAAAAAGGCATCGTTGGACAAACGCACATCGCATGGATTAAATGGTCACTGCACTTACATAAATAACTATTATTCACGTATGCATGCACGCACGCACACACGCATACACACATACAGCCACACACACACACGCATATACACGCAGACCCCACCCCGCACACACAACTCTGCACCGTACACTGTAATGATCCTAAAAACTCATTACAATTAATTATCCAATCCTAGTCCAGAAATTCCTATCAAAACATCTTTCCTATTTATTTCCTTAAACTGAATGTAGTATTGTTTATAAATCCTATCAGTTTCCCACTACTTTTCCCTCTCCTAGCAAATCTCCTATAAATACCCACACACACCTTCACTCATCCTATTCTATTTCAATTCGAATCCTATTCTACTTGATCTAGACCATTTAACCAGAAACTCTCAAATTACCTGCCTGCTTAAATTAACCTGCCTGTCCTAATCACATTTTATTATACATAGTTCATTTATTACAATTGTGTGCCATCTATTTTAATAATACACGTTAGAATTAATTCTCATTCCAAACATCCAAATTTTAATAAAATACCACTAAACAGGTGATTACAATAAGTACAAATACTATTGTAGGTCAAAGGTTATCCTAACCAGTTTAAATACCACAACTTTCCCATCTACATCAACCAGTTATATGCAATAGATTTAATCCCTTAAGCCACCCTATATTAATGACTACCCCTTATTAATTAACCTAACGGAAAAATTAAAAATAAGATCCATATCTCACCTGAGGGAAGTTATTCCATTTTCACCAAACCACTCACTGCATTTATCGTCACCCCTCTATTAACCTGACCACAAGTCATTCTTGTTAATTAATTATTAACCCCCTGAATACAAAACGAACCTCGGAAGATACACCGGATTAATAACATTTGTTACAGCTTACGATCAAACCCGAAGTCAGGTACCGAGTCCCAGAACGGAAATTAATTGAAGTTTAAGTAGAAGAAAATTAGTTGTGCTTTGTAATTAAAAGAATCGTTCGTTATGTTTTATAATTATAAGTATTATATTTTTGATTAATTCTTAAATTATATATTCTTACTATATCGTTATTTGATTCTACATCCAGGCAACCCAACATACATGTAGTGTTGAAAATTGCAAACCGAACCTCACCTGAGATCCGAGAGCTAGCAAACAGGGCGATTAAAAACTGTAATTATTGTACACCACTTAGGGTGTTACAACACTACATGATATACACCATACTAAAGATACCACAGCCATACCACATCTCCCACGACACATCACCCACCATACACCACACATTACACACCACACACCACAAACCACACACCACACACCACCCTCCACACACCACACACCACACACCACACACCATACACCACACACCACACATCACACACCTCACACCACACACCACACCACACACCACACATCACACACCAAACATCACACACCCCACCACACACCACACATCATATACCATACACCACACACCAGCCACTACACACCTCACACCACACACCGCACACCACACTCCACACACCACAAACCACACCACCCCACACCGCACCCTATATACCACACGGCACACCACACAAAAATCACACTGCACACCTCATAATGCACGCCGCACACCACGCCACACACCACACCACACACACACACCACACACCACACCACACACCACACACCACACACCACACCACACACACACACCACACCACACACAACAAACCACACACACACACACACATCACACATCACACACCACACACCACACACCACACACGCACACCACACACCACACACCACACCACACGCCACGCACCACACAAACATCACATACTGCACACCGCATAATGCGCCACACCACACACCACACACACACACACTACACACCAAACACAACAAACCACACACCATACAAAACACACCACACACCACACCCACACACACACACACCTCACACCACACACCACACGCCACACACACACACCAACATCACATACTGCACACCGCATAATGCACGCACAGCCACACGCCACACACCACACACCACACACACACACACCACACAACACACACACCACACACACACACACACACCACACACCACACACCACCACACCACACACCACACACATCACACAACACAACACACCACACCACACCACCACACCACACACCACACACCAACACACACACACCACACACACACACCACACACCACACCACACACACACCACACACACACCACACACACATCACACACACACACCACACACCACACACACACACACACACACCACACACCACACCACACACACATCACATCACACACACACACACACCACACACACACACACCACACACCACACACCACACACACACACACACACACCACCACACACACACCACACACCACACGCTAGACATCACACACACACAACACAACACACCACACACCACACACTACACACACACACACACCACACACACCACACACACACACCCACACACACACACACACACACCACACACCGCACACACACCACACCATACGCACACACCACACACACATCACATCACACATACATACACACATACACATACACACCACACACCACACACACACACACCACAACACACCACCCACACACACACAACATAACACACACACCACATCTCACACACACACACACGCCACACACCACACCACACGCACACATCACATCACACATCACACATCACATCACACATCACACATCACATCACACATCACACATCACACACACCACACATCACACACCACACATCACACATCACACATCACACCACATCACACATCACACATCACACATCTACACACACATCACACATCACACATCACACTTCACACATCACTCATCACACATCACACATCACATCACACATCACACATCACACATCACACATCACACATCACCACACATCACACACACATCACACATCACATCACACATCACACATCACATCACATCCATCACACATCACACCACACACCACACATCACACACCACACACCACACACACACACATCACACCACACAACACACACACACACCACACACCTCCCACCACACACCACACCATACGCCACACACCACACACCACACACATACACCATACACCATACACCATACACCACATAACACCTACTACACACCACACACCACACACCTCAAACCACACCACCCCACACCGCACAACATATTCCACACACCACACATCTCACACCACCCACCACACGCCACACACCACACCACACGCCACACATCACACATCACACATCACACATCACACATCACACATCACACATCACACATCACACATCACACATCACACATCACACATCACATTCACATCACACAACACATCACACATCACATCACACACCACACATCACACATCATCACATCACACATCACACATCACATCACACTTCACATCACACATCACACACACACACACACACCACACACCACACACCATACACCACCATACACCAACAAACACTACACACACACACCACACACCTCAAACCACACCACCCCACACCGCACAACATATTCCACACCCACATCTCACCACCACCACACGCCACACGCCACACCACCCACGCCACACATCACACATCACACACACACAACCACACACACACATCACACACACACACATCCACACCACTCCACACACCACACC
>JARFJB010002525.1:0-77500 GCA_036346205.1 Vesta saturnalis
GAAATTTTTTTCCAAAAAACGGGCGTATAATCTGCGCATTGTGAGATAGGGCTCCAGTCTGTTGGGAATTTATTTGGTTCAATCGAGCTAAAGGAATTCCATCTAATAATTTAGGCACTACTATTTCTAAAATGTCCAAATATCTAGGAGTCCAAATCGTCCTTGTTATCTTTGGGAGAATATTTGGTGTTGATTTTCCTGAGACCAAAATCTGCTATTGTGCCTGTTTAAAACACCGACATTTTTGTCAAGTTCGGTACTATATTTAGCATGTTTAAGTACCAATTGTAAAATATTAACCTACGTTCAGCGTCGCCAAGATGTAGATGTTGAACAAGCCTAAATTTATATGGTTTATATTTATGGTGTCGAAGTATTCTTTGGATTCTTGTTTTCGAAATTCCAATACCACTTCCTATAGTTCTGCAAGAAATTATAGGATTACCCTCCACACTGCCTAAAACAGTAATCTCATCTTTCTCCCGATTTTATTTATTATATTTTCTTGACCTGAGTTTCGAAAATGATCCATAATTAATTAAAATTCTTTTTAATCTATAAAACGGGATTTTACTAGGTTTTCTGCGTTCTGAAAACCTGCATAGATGTAAAGTCAAAATTAATACCAAGGAAACTACATTTACCTGTTAATATACAAATTTATTGCTGTGTCGGCGTTTTCATTGCTCTGACCACAGCAAATCAGGATACCACATTTTTCAAAGTTTCCAAAATTTTGATTTTTTGCCATATTTTGCACAATGAACAAATAATACGATTTATGCACAAAAATAATTTTAATCAGATTTGTTGGGTCAATTACGTTTAGATCAGACTAGACCCAGCCTACTTACAAGTTTAGATGTAAAGTATTCTTTATAAGTATTAATTCCATTAATATATTTTTCTGAAACAACAAAATTGCCATTTGAATATGTTTCAAAAACTATTGTACCTAATTTGCATAATTTTTTGTTATTATTTCTGCATTTCTGGGTAAAAGTCCTTAGATTTATTATAATCGCGTATTTACACAGTTATAATTATAATAAAGCAGTAAGAATGTAGTAACCCTTTTTTAATACTCAAATATATCTTGGACGTTGAAGAAAATATGCGTTTATACTATAGATATGTTACTTAATAATTTAGATAAACAATCCTTGAAACCATGCATGATCCGAATTGAAATTGCGCATGGGGGTATTAGGAATTGCGCACTAGTGAATACTGTACTGTGTAAAAAAGCCGCCGTGTGTGCAAGAAGGCAAATAGTAATTATTTGCGACATCACTTGGAGTAGATTTTCTTTTAATCTTTTGCTGTCATTTTGATAAGAAGGCACTATGCAGCTTTTTATATGTCACTTCTATAGTCAGGCCGGCGAGAGGTGTCTTATGACTCATCTTTTAGTAAAGCATGGTTTAAGATTTTAAAAACGTATGTTGTATTGGTTCGTATAGTTAGTAATTTTGAATACCAACAAAACATCGTTAATGTTTCTAGGTTATTTTCAAATTTAAGCCGCGCTGTCAAATTTAAATAAAATTATTGTTCCAATATCTCGGGATTTAGCACCCTAAAGGTCTTAAAAATCTCCATCCACTCGTATAAATATAGTCTAATTTCGTTTAAGGTCTGTTAGCACTTATTATGGCATGTAAAGTCCATCGAGTGTGGGTAGCCATATGATAAAAATATATTGTACAATTGTAGACCATTATCAGAACCGAGACCGGGTCAACAAAATTTCGTTTTGGATCTGCTTTACAAATTAATTATATCTATAATGTTCAATAAGAAACGAATTAGCTAGCAGTAGGCAGTGACCGAATAAAGTGCGAAAAGTTTGGTTAATTGCGGAGGATCGTTTTTAGCCGATAGATCTCACTGCGTCAAAAGAATTAAGACTGTAACTGTAAGACAGACAGGAAGAAAGTTCAAATGAACACTAGGGTTATTACGTTCTAGAAGTTTTGACTACACCTTTCTGGACACCCTATATATATATATATATATATATATATATATATATATATATATATATATATATATATATATATATATATATATATATATATATATATATATATATATATATATATATAGTGGGCAGGTTCATAAAATTATCGATTTGCCTTACTAACCAAAAAATATGTACATGTACCTAGATATGTTCGCTTTAAAATCGGGGCTGTTTCTTACTGAAACTAACTGTTATATTGTCGGGCGCCAACTTGTACTTGAGTATGGAATAAACAAGTATAAAGTTAAACGGAAATTTCTACAATAACAAATTTTGTTACACAACCTATATTTAATCATAAACGGAAATACCTTAATGCTAATGTTAGTAACGTTATAACCTAATGGATAATTAACATTATGAGTAATTAATGGAATCAAAATACCTTACTCTTGGACACACTGTAGATAACGAAATGGCTGCATGCTGAGTCAGCGTTTTGGAAATTGCTGCGTAATATTACCTGGGGGTTGAAATAAATCTGGATTTTTATGCTTTATAATTCCCAAATGAATAAATGTGCAGGATTAAGGAGTTTTATTGCACTTCCCATTCACGCAGGTGATTACCTCACTCTTGGTTAATCGTACTAATACCGTAAATTGGATTAACGGTAAAATAATTAATTGCGTGGATGTGTATAAACATAAATGTGGTTAAAAAATATTTAACAGAGCAAAAATGGATGCTTTACTACCTTTCAGTATCACACAAAAAACGACCCTCCCAAAAGGTTTTTGCGCATGAACATGTCTGAAACTGAATGTGCAAACGATATGCGTGGAAGGTTCCACTTTAAATGCTGATTACAAAAATTATGTCAGCAGGACACAAGATTGTTTGAAATCAAATCCCAAGGTTTTTTGGTCTTATTTAAACGAAAAGAAATCTACGAGCAGTTCTTCGGTTTTTAAGAACGGTGTCTCTGTTTTTACTACACCAGAACAGGTTACGAATGCATTTGCAAGTTACTTTGCTAGTGTTCACGTGGATAGTCAAGATGCTTTCATCAATCCTTTACTTAATACTTCGTATGATTATAACAAGTGTGATAACGACGTTAATGCCTTACCACAAATAACATCACATGTTGTCATTAATGCACGTGAACGTCTTCCATCTACTTTTAGTTGTGGTCCTGATCTCATACTAGCAGTGGTGTTGAAAGATTGCGTTCATATCTTAGCTGATTCCCTAGTTTATATATTTAATCTAATTGTAAAAACCTCGGTGTTCCCTAATCTATGGAAAATTTCTAGAGTGCAACCTATATTTAAAAAAAACTGATCGCTGTGAAATTAAAAATTACCGCCCAATTTCTATACTTAGCAATTTTTCTAAGGTTTTTGAATATACATTATTTGATATTATTTACAATCAAGTAAATACGTCTTTGTCAATACATCAGCACGATTTTATAAAAGGTAGATCTACTACAACGAATTTATGCTTTGTAACTCATTTTATTGGCCCCTTTTTAAATAAATGTTCACAATGTGATGTTCTCTAATTAGATCTGAGCAAATCATTTGACACCATACAACACATTTTAATAAAAAAACTTCATTCATTTAACTTTTTTGTATCTGTAACTACTCTTATATCCTCTTATCTAAATAATCGGTTTCAATTTGTTCAATATAATGGATTTCAGTGACAGATGTTCCCTCAGAGTAGTCACGTGCTTCAAGGGTCCGTACTTGGGCCGTTATTGTTTACTCTGTTTATTGATGACATCACGTCAGTTATCACAAATCATAAATTACTATTCGTCGGTTATATAAAAATTTTCAGTGAGATACCTAACATAAATTGCGCTAGTAGCTTACATAGTGATCTCGATAACATCTTTGAATGGTGTGTCCAAAATAAACTGACCATTAACACAAAAAAATGTATTAATAAGACATCATCTCTAGAGTACATTTATAATTTAAATAACGATTTGATTAGGCGTATCACGTCCTTTAAGGACCTCGGGGTCATCTTCGACAGTAACTTAAGTTTTAATATGCACATACATTCTATAATGAACAAAAGTTTGAATCTTATTGGCCTTATTATTCGCAATATCAAAAAATTTTCTAATAGTGATTGTTTACTTGCATTATATTATAATTTAATCCCCCATAATTTTGAATATGCTAGCCTGATCTGGTCTCCATTCTATATGCACCAAATCAGCAGTATCGAAAAAATGCAAAGAAAACTCTTAAAATACGTGTACTTTATGAAACATAAACAATTTCCAACTCGTAACTATCCATATTTAGATCTATTATTTGATGTACCTTCATTGAATTCACGCAGAATAAAAAACTTTTACATCTCTTTAAACTATTAACAATTTATTAGATGATTCAAGTAACTTAAACTTAATTACATTTCAATGTACCTCTACGGCAGCTAACAGACTCAAATTTATTTTACATTACAGTCGTAAAGGTAAATAATTTTAGAAACAATCCTATTTATAAGATGTGTTTTTTCTCAAATAAACCCTGCTCGAATGCTGACCTATTTTGCACCACACTTAATGAATTCAAAAGTATGTTAAAACATTGAGTACAGAATAGCTTACAATGTAATTATTTATGTATTATTATTATTTCACTTGTTAACGATCAAATTATCTTTTTGTGAAACCATTTTAATGTTTGTTATATACATTACTAACAAATTGTTTATATACATTGTACACATTGTTCTTGTCTTTTTCATTACTCTGTGATTGGATGGAAATCTGAGTAATAAATGATGATGATGATGGTGATGAAATAAGTAAATTATGTTTTATGAAGCTATGATATGCAGCACACATGGCACGAAATGCACGTTAGTTGCCTACAGAAAGCTGAATTATTAACAACACGTTCAAAGTTTGTTACAATCTTTCGCTTATATACTACACCATATACTACATTATATTGGTTACATCAGTCGAATATGTAATGATAAAAAAAAATAACTTCTTAATTACTTTTGCGAGTCACTCCGCAGTATATAATTTAAAGAAATAGCAAGTTATTAATAAATTAGTAATAAAGAAAAGTAGTGGTGCGACTTCCTACCCGAGGATAACAATTCTGTAAATTAACTCTAAAAAAAAAGATTATACTAATTAATGGATGAAATTCAATGTTTAAATTATACAAAATTTATATTACACCAAAATAAAATATCTTATAGTAAGCTATAGTGAAATTTAGATTACAGAAAGAGAACTCTGTATATTATTTAATATTGAAATTTATTTTGTTGAAGTAACAGCTCTCGTTACCACTCAATATGCCTTCTTTCTTTTAAAGCAAGAACTTTGGTGGTTAGCAACCAGAAAAAAAAACCTAAAAGAAACCGTTGAATGTACAAGGGCTAACAACGCCATACATAATGTAACGGTACTTGAGATTTTGGTTGGTTTATTCGTGAATCATGTGTGTAACATCCGAAATCTTTCCGATATACCATTTAGACATTACTTAGAAATTAGTTGTAGTAAATTACTAAATTATATAATGTTAGGTGAAGCAGAATATCCCAATTAAAACTTGGTAAGAGTTAAAAACTCAGAACATATGCTTGAAACCTTCACACATGTGCTTTGTAAAAGTCAACAAGAAATATCAAATAAAATTCTTTTTGTCAGTGAAATTCTATTTTCTGGTTACTTTTAGTTGCGCAGCGAAAAATGATAAAAGGATTTTCAACTAAAAGGAAATTTAAACAAAATGAAGTTAGCTATCATATTAATATTGCAATAATTTAAACATAACAAATCAAACTGGAAGTTACATGAAAAGTGTGTTGCCTATCTGTTATTGACAAATTGTAATAAATAAAATTTGAAGTAAAATGTAAAGTGCGTTGCCTATCTATCATTGTAAAGTGCTATTCTAGCAAAGTAGATGTCATAGATTCAAATACTACTCGAGGTAAACTTTTTATTTAAGTATTTAACACAATTAATAATAAATTTTAGTTAACTGTATTTATTTAAAATTAACTTTTAAAGTACATGTGGTGAACGATTAACCCGAGTGAGACTTGAACCCACGACCTCTAGTTTGCTACAGTAGGGCTCTTCCAAATGAGCTATCGAGGAAGCAAATCACACACGATTTATTGAACTCAGGTGCTCTACTTTGCTACAGTAGGGCTTTTCCAAATAAGCGATCGAGGAGGCAAGACACACTCGATTTAAACTTAAACTGTATATTCTTCCCTTGTTACGACGTATTATAATTTTTATACATATTGAAGGACCACAGTCAACTTTAGTATCTTTATGTGAGTCCATAATCCGCTTTTAAAAATTAGATCAGTAGAAGTATTAGCGTTTTGTACCATTGAAAAGAGAAAACACATCTCTATCAAATGTGTGCAATATAGGGGTATTTGTCACTTAAGAATTGTAGTGATATTCGCTGCTCCTTTGTTTTTTAGGAAACCCCTAACCAAATATCTTCCTTTAACGAAGAACTAATACTATACAACTTTTATTTCAGACATTTTTTGACAAAATAAATATTTACCGGACACCTTGTGTGCGGTATATACAGTGTGGTGATAAAGTGAGGAACAAAATTTGTAATTATGTTATTTAATGTTAAGAAAACGCTGACAGGTCAATTTTTACTTTTAATTACCTTATGACATAATATTATTACGTCATTATTTTTGACATGCAGTCATTGGTTTTTTCAATGACAACCAATTTTTTTGCTTTTAATTTAAATTGGTGTAAAAAATTGGTACCTTAGTAACTATTTTTGAGAAAATAACACTTTACCGTAAGAAATAAAATGTAACTTTAATGGAAGAAATCATAATTAAATCTCAAAACAACGAAATTGATCGCAAATGTTCAAATCTCGCCCCGTTAACAATTTGGCACTGACCGATACAAGTGTAACCACTTTGTACACTCAAGGACTTCAGGAGTTTGATTTAGTGCCAGCTCTGACAGCAATGTTTCCAAATTATCACGAAGCAGATATGGCCCATCAGGATATTTGGTATCAACACGATGGGGCGCTTTGGAATCAACGTCCGTCAATATCTTGACGCCACATTTCCTGGAAGGTGGATAGGGCGTCGAGGAGCAATTGAGTGGCCATCGCGTTCCCCATACTTGACTCCCTTAGATTTTTTTCTGTGGGGCTATTTAACATCAAAGGTTTATTTTAATAGGCCAAATAATTTAGACGACCTACGGCAAAGAATTTGCACTGAAGTGGAGCGCATTACTCCTGAAGTTCTTGAGCGAAATGTACAAAGTGTTTACACTCGTATCGGTCAGTGTCAAATGGTTAATGGAGCGCAATTTGAACATTTGCGATAAATTTCGTTTGTTTTTGAGGTTTAATTATGATTTTCTTCCATTAAAGTTACATTTTTATTTCTTACGGTAAATGTATTACTTTCTCAAAAAATAGTTATCTAAGGTACCAATTTTTTTACACCATAATTTAAGTAGTTGACCCATCTAATAAAAAGCAGCAACAAAATTTGGGGTTGTCATTGAAAAAAAATCAATGATGACGTCATTGTGCAAAAATACATGACATCATAAGTAAAATTCTTATGTCATAAGGTGGCTAATTAAAAGTAAAATTGACCTGCATGTTTGCTTGAAACATTAAATACGCAATTATAAATTTTGTTCTACTTTATCATCACACTGTATATATATATATATATATATATATATATATATATGTATATATTGAAATGATATTTACAATGCTAAATATAATAGTAATATAAGAATAAGTTCCGTATGAAAGGTACATTAAGCTTAGAGTCATTGCGATGAACTTAGTTAAACATATATGTAAACCGCAGGTTGTTTAAATTAAAATAAAGAATAAAACTGAGTACATGTGTGATTATACAGCATATTGTTAGGTAAGTGATTTAAGTTTTACAAGTATTACTTTATAATTATGGCTATACAAGACCATTATACACATAAATAGTTTCCAATCATCTCCGTAAATGTTAAAATTTGTATTTGCTTTAAAAATCTATGTTATTCAATTGAATAAGGTGATCCTGTTCTGGTAGCATGATCTCTTTCAGTTCTGAAAGTAAAAGAAAATAATTTGTATCAGATAACGTAGCTGAAGTAAATTTTATGATAAAGTTTAGGGAAAAAGACGATTTTATAAAAGATTCATATAACTTACAAGTGAAAAATGTGAAATTAAACAATTATTATGAAGATAACTTACATATTAGTGTGAAGAGAAAGTGTTCCAACTTAAATTAACACCATAGATGCAAGTCAAGTGCAAGTGTTGAGAAACCAGGTTATGTCATCTCCGAATATAGATGTTGAGATGAAATTTTTCAAATTAGACTATATTTGTGTTAGAGACTGGTGTATCTTCATGTTTTTTGGGTCACAGAAAGCATTTATGTTCATAGCTTTCCTGTAGATACTAAAATAAGTTAGATATAAGTAAATTTGTATACGTAAAATTACATAATTATTGAAATTTGTACGGATTAAGTAGTTTAAAAGTAAATAGGGCAAGTTGGGTATAGTTGGAAAGGAAATTTTGTGTAGAATCTAATGCTAATAATATTTTTAACATCAATCCACATATAGGAAAATTATTTAAAAAAGTAGAAATTTGAACATTTTAGAAAAATGAACAACCAATGAGAACTAAGGGCTGATCAGATTGAAGGTTGATCGTGTGTTTCGCATAACCTAAATTAAATCAGAAACATTTTTTTTAAACTACTTAATAGTCAGGTTAACGAGAATTATTTTTACGAGTGATGTCGAACTGATAAACAATCGAATATTAAATCATGCTTTTAATTATTTTTAATATAAGGTTTTTTAAGCAAAATTAATATTGTGTTGTTATTTCAAAGCAAATAAAATAGTTCCAACTAAATAAAATGGTATGCAGATAAATTATTGTATTTAATAATACGATAACCTGGAATAAATTATTGCATTTAATTATGAAATAAATAAAATCAGTGTTTATGAAAAATCTTATCTTATCTTATATCAACCACCGTTGGACAAGTATACGTCACAGGATTCAAAACATATGATTTGAATAATGGATCTTCAATAATCAAAATTGGAGCAGCTGAAAGAAGATTTATATCAATGTAAATTAATACATCTTATAATATTATAATTATGCTTATTACTTATCACCTAGGTGTACATATGTAAAGAATTCGAGTAGATTACATACCAGTTTGCAAATAGTACAACTAATTGCATCATATTGATACAATATCATTTTAAACAGTAAAGTATACTTACTGAAATTACATATGATTCATTGTTTAGCCCTGATGCAATTAGTGCACAAGTTCAACTCAGTCATATCCGCATGCGCACACTATGTTGTGTAATCGCGAGGTGTTAGAGAATAATAATTTTTTATTTCAAAAGAATAATTGATATTTATTTTACTATAAAGTTTAACATACATGTTTAATAAGATCCAAAATTTATGGCGCCAACATTTTTTTTTAAAAAACAATAATTGGATTTCATTTTGCAAAAGAACGTAAATATTTAATACTATTTTAACAGAGCTAAGCTGGAACTCTATCCCCTGATGAGCTAGTCTAGGCGAAATAAATAAACATAATAATTAATTTCATAGAACCATATTCCTCAGAGCTTTTATTCTTAGTTTATTAAACATATATATATACTATATATATATATATATATATATATATATATATATATATATATATATATATATATATATATATATAATGATGGCTACTCTAATTATAAAAATTAAATTAGTTTTTATATGAATTTTATGATTTAAATAAATATCGTAATATGATATAAATTAAGGATAATATGTATTAAAATATCGTTATATATTTTATTACAACTTCAGCACGATGTGTCCTCATAACTGTATTATAACAAATACTATAATTTGTCTTTAAATAATTGTCCTCGGTTTGTATTCTCATGGAGATAGGGATCAAAATATTTTACTGCACAATTCATATAAACATAAGAAGAGTTCTTGATCAAAATAAATCCAATTGTGAATTTATACAAATATGGCATTTTTTTTTAAATTTGTTATTTTTAGTGAAACACCATGTATCAAATTAATTACATCACGTTGTGCGTATGCGATCTGAATTTGTGTTATATGCCCATGATTGAACCATATTAAAATTACTTTACTTTTGGTAAGTGTCCTTTCAATGCATGATTTTGTTATTTCCGGACAAGCATGTAAAATACTAATATCCTTTACACAAATGTACATATATAATACACAACGATAATCAACATAACCACAAATAAATATGTGTAGAATTCACAGACATACATACTGCTTTTTTTAGCTGCACCCAACTACGATGTTGATGTACCAACATCCATATCGGCAGTAGTTTGAATTCCATACATTATTTGTTCCATCTCCGAAAAACCATCAGCGTAGTGATTGTTCATATCAAAATCAGAAATTATTTTCCATTCCCATATTTGCTACAATGAAGGAAAACCAACAACACTAACGATTATAATTGTGTTGCTTAAATAAATCGGTCCTACAGTGGAAATTCTCCATCCATCGGTATGTGGTTTTTGTATATTTTGTAAAACACTTTAATTTAAGCACTGTTATTTTAATTGTGAACTTGATAAATTTACTTATTATGGTTTAGGTTGCATAACGAATTCTGTATTTTTGCACCGTATAAAAATTTTCATATTTACTC
This sequence comes from Vesta saturnalis, assembly GCA_036346205.1. Lineage (NCBI taxonomy): Eukaryota > Metazoa > Arthropoda > Insecta > Coleoptera > Lampyridae > Vesta > Vesta saturnalis. Next base: position 10,769 of record JARFJB010002525.1, read on the forward strand.
AATAATAATGCATGGTTATTTTGTATAATATACATTTAATTAACAAAATAAACAAAAACACAATATTAATGTTGGTATAACGACCACTCGTCATTCCAAAAAATATCACTGAAAACTTAAATTACGATAACAATATCTTATTTTCAAAAAAAGGAATGATTTCAATATTAATTGGTTGTCACTATGCTATTACGATTTTAAGAGGTTATACTAACCCAATTTTGATTTAACACTTACAGGAACAGATGAAATGATGTAAAGATGTAAAAAAAATTATAAAGATTGTCAAGATCAAGATTTGTTTTTTCCCTTGCTTGTATAGCTTCTGAAAATTTCTAAATTACCTAAGTGATATTGCCAATACAAACATAAGGTTGCTTTAATTCTATTGGTTAAACAATTTTCTAAAATTTGTAAAATCTTAATTTTACTCATAACTTTCTTATATATGTACCGATCTTAAAACTAAAAGCATTTTTGGATTCTACACAATTTTTTCTTTCATTAGGTACCACTTTTGCTATACTTCCTTGCCTTTTTTACAAATTAAATATTTTACAAAATTTTTATGTACAAAATTCACTATAACTAACTTAATCTACTTTCCACAGAAAAACTAAAACTAGAAATGGATTCTGTGGATCAAACTATATAGGAATGTCACTGTCTCGATCACTTTTATGGCTTAATATAGAAAATTCCATCTCACATTTTTAATTGGAGTATCCCAACATGGTTTTTGTTAATTTTAATTTTAAAATGTTAATTTAAGTTGGAACATATTTCAAACACTTCACTAAGTAAGTTAATAACATAATATTTCTTTATAATAACTTTTAAAGTTTGTAAGCCCTGTGAATTCTCTTAACTTCGTCTGAACTTCTTACACTTTAACACTTATTTTAACTTCTTACGTTGATTCAGACAATGTTACTTTTATTTTTGTTTTAGGATAGAGGCATAATATACTGATGGAATACATACATATAAATGAATTTACATGTGTTGTGAATAAGAAAACTACAATTATACAGCTCCCATGAAACTCGGAAAGTAATTTACTGATAATATTCAATGTTTAGCCATGGCCATACTTTTATATTTATGAAATTGGATTTAAATAGCTAACAACATGCCATATAATCACATTTGTACATGATTAGATTATGTATGTATTTTAATTTTAAGCAATCTGAGCTTTATGTGTGTTAATTTAATTCCATCGAACATATGTCTTATTATGTATATATCATCTCAAATATATATATATATATATATATATATATATATATATATATATATATTAACAGAATCATTACAGAATAATACAAAAATTCTGATGAACAATTTATAAAATGGATACTCCTTTTTAAGGTAGTTTGGAGCTTGTAAGTGTTTCGTATCGAATGTATCTTGTTTGTTTTAAACTATGCAGATTTTAGATAAAAATTTATTTAATTAAAAATTATTATTAATTTTATTAATTACATAAATAAAAAGTTTACCTCGAGCAAGATTTGAACCTACGACCTGTATACTTTGCTAGAGTACCACGCTAACCGACTGTATCGAGATTCAAGCCCCAATTAATGTAAATTTTGTCTTTCTATATGTAGAACTGAGGTAAACTCTAAATATAATGAGATTACAATCAAATTACTTATCTTAATGGAATGTGAGCCTGCAATATCGCAAGGATTAGCACATACCAAAGCAACTTGACTAGTTGCTTTGGTATGTGTGAATCATACTCGAGGTAAACTTTTTGTTTATGTATTTCATAAAATTAATAATAATTTTTAATTACAGATTTACCTTTAAACTTATTCGTTCATAACAAAACTTATAATAAAAAGAGTTATTTGGTAACGCTGTGGAGTAGAAGGATAAATACATATAACACATATAATATAATTTAGCGTTTCACCTTAGACATCCTGGAACGATGTAAATAAGTAAATCTACAGATTTTTGGCGCATTAATTATTAATAATGTTATTCTTTATGTATCGTTTCTGCAACTTTTTGTTTTATTAATCAAAATAAAACCATGAATATAAGAATAATATCATAAATGAGGTAGGTATATATTAAAGAAGATATATTAAGCATATTTTTAATTGTAATCTAAGAAAATGTTCATTAGATAGATTATTTTAACTTGCGGTATCACCTTTGCTACCATTAAGTTCAATAACAGGAGGTTATCTGCTGTCTTTGATAGAGCATGGAGGTTATAAAATGTAGCAGAATGTTACATGGGCTGATTCTTTTAATGAAGCCTCAATTCCCAGTAAAATTTAGTATATCCAGGGATATCGTTGATGATATTTAAAACCGTATATAAATCTATGTCACTTACTTCAGTGTTAAAATGCATAGTCCAAAATAAACTGAATTTTTCTTGAAATGTTAATAGTTCTTAATAAAAATATACACCAGTGTCATTTTTATCTCATAATTTTTAGTAGTTATAAATTTAATAAAGGTTCATCGTTAACCATGCATAAAGTGACGTTGGTTTTTTTTACTTCAAGGTAACCAGTGGCATCACAGCTTCCATACATTTTTGTTCGAATTTTACTTTTTATGTGCGAATTGAAATGAAGTATACAATCTTATAATACATTAATACAGCAACATGTTTTTAAAGAATCGTTTATTGCAACATTATGTAAGTATACAAAATATTCAATGGTTCTAAGAATATTACTTAGTGGTAGTTACTTATTACTTATATATCACTTCCCGTATACCCATATGAGTAAAAAAAGCATAATACGACGCTCGTTCGTGCGTAATACGCTACAAACCACACTTATTATGTAATATGCTATTATACGTAAATTTTTCAAAATCCGTTAAGATCTGGACCAATCACATACCAAAGCTTGGTTATTATTGGGGCATCAAACCAATGAGCAGCGTAACGTATAATTATTATTTTCAATAAAGTCATTCTAACTAACAGTTTCCCAGCAAACTCTTCGTATACACAAAATACTTTAGGAAATTTTTTACACAAAAAATTAATTGTCTATTTTTACATGGCTATGGGTACACTGAGATGAATAACAACAGTTCCGCACGAGATCTTTCAAAAGCAAAATACCAAACACAACACACATGCAAGAAATAAGTAAGCGCTAGAAATTAATGCCATCTCTTCTCAATGGAAACGAGAATGTTATTAATAATCGACGAAACACCAACACAAAAATCTCTCTGGAGTGATTGAATTCTATCTGTAATCCACAAGTAGTGAAACGGCTAACTCCCTCACGATAACTTCAGATAAACACCGGGATAATCTTGCCCTGTTTGTTACGTAATCAGCCTTAAGCTCTCTCAACCAACTCAGAGAACTGCATTTTACTGACTAACTAAAAAAAACCTTTTATCTCACTTCATCATGTCATCTTTAACCTTCACTACCAAAAATGTTCTATACTAAAATGCAAACTGGACATTCCTCAGGAGAAAAATATACTACAAGCTGAACACGTGGTAACTAAACCCCAATAACTAGAATCAAAATAATGATGACATGATTTCCCAAGGTTTAACAACTGAAGAACTATTAAAATGAGAACAATGGCATAAAGGGCCTAAATTTACGGTCTTTAAAAATCACCACAAACGATATAGACGAAAACGAACGCAGAAATATAATCAAATTGTGATAAATACAGTTAACCCAGATAGTAAAATATTAAACAGGTTTTCTTTATTTTCTCGTTTATCTCATGGCTTACTGGATTACTCCTTTTTAAGATTTCATAAAAACATAAAATTAATTCCAAAAAAATACTAGACTCGCTAGGATATTCACATTTTGGGAGTTTATGGAAACGTTCGGTACGTTCAGGCAAACATCATTTAACTCTCCTATTGTGTTAACATTTTGGTTTCACTGATTGTGTTCAGGTCATTATGATCCGGGAACCTATAGCTGTCGTTTAATTGTCGTTAAATTGATATAACAGTAAACAATAATAAGAAATAAGATGTATTATTTATTATATTGTATTACGTTATTTTATTTTTATTACATGTCATTATACATGTTAATAAGAACATCTGAAAAACATAGCGGTTAGGACTATACATTTATTTGTTACAGTCTTGACAGTAGTAATATACATGAGATTCACATAAGGATTTTGAGCAATTACAACATACCATATTAGTTTTATTATCATTTGAAGAGGGACAGAAATTACATCTTTTACGCTTGGTTGTGATTGATTGTTCGCTTAGTTCGGCATTACTGGTTGCAGAACGTGACTTTACAACCATTTCAGCTGCAGGAATACTTCGAGGGAGATGTTTCCTTTCTTGCAATAATGGAGTGATCAGGAATTAACCAGTTCTTCAAGAAATAGTCGCCGTTTTGAAAGTATTCGAGCATTCCAGGTTGGAGTTACTTCGCACCCTAGAACATAAGCGTTGTAAGCTGAAACGTCCATGATATTGTAAAAGCTAGTCACTGGCCATCTTTTAGTATGCCGTCTGCACATGTATGTTATTATTAACTTGTTTAACGTGTCCATAGCACCTTTTTTTGTTGTAATCTAAAATCACAAATGACTTTTTATGATCTTAGTAACACACTCCGTTATCCTGGTGCATGGTGCTTATGAGCGTAACATTTTTATTCCGTTTCGGAATATAGAAAACTATCAACGTGTCCTTAGTAAAGTAAAATTGTCAAGAAAGAACATCTTTCCTGTTGCAGACCAATCCGGCTGGTAATTCAGGCTTATTTTTGCGAATAGTTCCAAGCATGGTTATTTTTATTTTCAACAGCATCTGCCCCAGATCGTACTAGGTAAAGAAATTATCACACGTTACGTTGTGAGCTTTTAGACCATAAGTAAGATCTTGCACAACTATTTTACCTTGACCTCTCTCTGGAGGTTCACGTTCTTATTTCCCGAGGTAAACTTTTATGTTATACGCATAAACAATTACAGAATCGCATAAAGTCCATTGACTCCGTATTTAGCAGGTTAATTCGCGATGTACTGTCTACACGGACAACGGCCTGTAAAAGATACCAGTTGCTCATCTACTGTTACATTTTCGTGAACATTATAGAGCTTAGGTAGAATTGCAACCCATTCATCCCACAAGTGCCGTATGGGAGCTAATTTATTAGTTTGGCGTCGTTGTGGTCGAGTTTCTTTATCGTCGAAGCGTATTATTCGTGCAATTACATGAAATCGTTTTCGCGACATCGTTGCTCTGAATATTGGACGACCTACATTTTTATTTCACAGACTGACTGTTGGCTCTCCATGAGATTTATACACTCCAGCTAGAAACAGTAGGCCAAAATATGCTTCTAGTTCAACTAATGTTAGTTCTTGAAACGTGTCGCCACAAAGTCCTTTGCCTTCTGAATTTGACATTTTCAAAATTAGGTTTACAATTTTGGGTGTGAAATATAAGAAGTACGTGGATTTTATATCAATTATTCGCGACGTAGCATACCATGTTGGCTCAGAAATCAACGATATAATATTTGCTGCTGATAACCTTCCCGATTAATGTGTCTTTTAATTCCACACTATTTTGCCATCTTTTGAAGTTACGTGATTATCCGTATCAGCTTCATCTGAGATCGTAGCTTCCATTTCATTATCCGATTCGCTATTATATGTCTCGGTTTCGGACAAACGGTCTTCTTCTTCAGAAGCATTAGAATCACAATGAGAAACACATAAAACTTTGTCAAGTTCACTACCCGTAAGCACTCTCTACCTACACATTTTCAATAATAAATTTCAAGTGTTAGGTTATTTCTTATTAGACTATAGCATCAAGTTTGATATCTACTACGAAACTAACACACAGATGTTCACTGGCTGCATTTATACACGGAGCCACAGACAAGTCTCAACAGGAATAAACTTGTTTACCCGTACGCAAATAACGCATGCAATAATGTGGCAAAATTAAAACAAAACTGATAAGATACGTTTTATGATAATAATTTGCTTCTCGTTCTTGTAATTTGAACTACACAAATCACCGGGTCATATAGACCCAAACACAGTGAGTGTAACAGATGCATTTAAAAAAAGAACTAATTTCAATCCAGGTACACCGTTGTTAGAGTAATGAAATAAAAGTAATGCAGTGGCAACGAAATATTTGAATAAATTATCGAATTATGCACATTAGAAGAACGTGATTGGGTCATATTGACCCGAGCACAATAGGAGGGTTAAAGAGAATTATTTATGAAAATACTCTCACATTTGAGCAATTTTTATACAACAGTAGAAATGAATCTGTATTAAACTTATGTCCTCCATCAAATAATCTTGAACATTTCCCTGGCTATTTAATAGACGCAGCTCATTTCCTCAAGAAGATGTTAGCCATTTATCCAAAATCGACTGTCGCAATATCAGCATTGTCAATTTTGGAAACGGTGGAACAGTGCATACATCAATAGTCTTCAAGCAACCAGCAAGTTTCAATTCGAGAAGAAAAACATAGAAGTTTTCCAATATTTCATTGAAAATTAGGACCCGTTATAAAGATAATTCCTGACATGGATGACATAATTCGAGTATTAGAAATTCAAATCAGTAGCGATATCGAAAAAGCGTGCTTTATTAAAAGCTTGACCTATTACTATCTGAAGAAGATTTAAATGTTATTTGAAAGCAAGGGTTTTAAAGAGTTGCGGAATGTTTAGTACAGTTTTGTTTGCATTATTTAATCTGGTAAACAAAAAATAATTGTTATTATAAATTTTTGTTATGAACGAATAAGTTCAAAGGTAAATATGTAATTAAAGATAATTATTAATTTTATTAAATACATAAATAAAAAGTTTACCTCGAGTGGGATTTGAACCTACGACCTGTGGCAAAATTTACGTCGATTGGGGCTTGAATATCGTTGGCACAGTTGGTTAGCGCGATACTCTAGCAAAGTACATATCGTAGGTTCAAATCCTACTCGAGGTAAACTTCTTATTTATGTATTTAATAACATTAATAATAATTTTTAATTAAAAAATAATGGTGATTAATTATTAATTAATCAGAATAATGTATTTTGAAGAACACAAAGCAAATTATTAGCACTGTGCGACTTTGAGACGTTTCGTACGTGCCAATAGAGCAACGTTTAGTTTGTGTCACCTTGGAACTATGCCTGGAAATTGTGAGAACTTGGAAATGTGGGGCCTTAAAAATCTGTGTTCAAAAACTCTCCAATCCTACCTACTTGGGTTATTGGCACCATTGTCATTGTCTATCCTGGTTTTTTCACGCATGAGCTTATGGAAAATATTTAAACTACATCTGAAACCGTTAAAAAATCTAATGCACGATTTAATAGATACCGTAAAACCGGGTGATTTTGACTTACCTTTGAAGTTTGAATGCAGATATCGGTATTATTAATAAGTAAAAATGTCTTTTTTTATTTACTTGCATTTGAGTCTTTAGCTAGTTTTTTTAGCCGTGAAGCGGCTATTATTTTATTACAAAAAAAAGATATAATGTGCCAAGTCACCCGCTAGTTTCGGGTGACTTTGTCCTATACTACATTTTACATTTATTCTCTGTGGTTATTATTGTTTGAGCTAATGTAACCCTACAAAGTTATTCAGAAACATACACTCTTCAAGAAAAATCATTTATTTAAATGTTAAATCTAAAAAAGTCACTCAAATGAACAAGAAACCCTACATAGCGTCCTAGCATCACTTTTTAACTAAAAATGAACAATAAAGAACAATAAAACTTTTTGCAATATGAGTAAGACTTTTTCCTACAGATTTGGAAAGAAAGATTTGTTCTGTCCAAGATCCAATGGGTGCGTGCGATGAACATAAGCCAAGTGATAGGATTTTCTTATGGTGACTTCGGGCCATTGCCACAAACTTCTTTCATCCAGTACCATCAGGAACAATTAAACAGAATTAAATAATTAAATAGTCTTCGAACTTTCCTGGAGAGCGGTTTAAGTTGTTAGATGCAATTACGAAATCTACAATGAAAAAGTCTTCTGCATCTGAATCATCCCTATAGCTCTACAAAAGATTCTGAATCAGACGTGGTTTCAGCAATATCCTCAAAACGTTTTATTTTATTTGAACGTTTTATTTTTTGTAGTCTTTTGTTTAGGCAGTTCACTACAGCCGGCTACGGCACCGTCACCCTCAATGTTTCAGGTTTTTTTTTGACGTTACTTTTTGCTATCATTTTGTTTTTGACTTTCTTTCAGTGCCATTTTGTTACAGTTGGTTTCCTCTTAGCAACTTTTAATGCAGCTGCAGCCTCTTGTTGACTTTTAGCATCTTCAACACAGACACTTTCTCCTGCTGCAACTTATATTTTTCTTCTTCGTGTAACAACTCCATCGGCTGTGGACTGTACTCCTTTCTTCTTTGCAAGAAAGTTTAAAACAGCATCACTTACTTTTGAGGGTACTTGCGCATACTTTTTGAAAAAAAAAACTACCAAAGCAATTTATTCTGCAAATGTACATTTACTTCAACTCATAATACATAATAGGACGTTTCGACTCATCAAAAGCATCATCAAGTAATCTCTTATGAACAATAGCTACCTATTCGTAGGTAACTATTTATTACGATATTGAAAAAGCTTTTCCAAAACTTGTCTTAAAAATACTCAAATGTTCATTTGGTATTCATAAATAAATTACTCAAGCAAAGGAGTGAAAATAATAGCGAATATTAAAAAACACATAGTAGTTATTAGGGTATTATGTTAAATGTTACTCATTTAAACCACAAAATTATGACTAAAAAATAATTAACCCAGATATGCCTGAAGACACTTTTTTTAAAACAAGGAATCATTTTTACATTTTTGTATTAAATTTAAGTATGTAGAACATACAAAAATGAATACAAAAATGAATGGATTCCAGTGGGCCCTAAAAGGGCCAGGCCTATGTTTAAAACGTTAGGAACATAACATACTGTATATAATTATTGATTGCTTTACATAAAAAAAAATAGGTGTGGTATGCAACAAAGCATTTAACATGCACCCCAACATCACACTTAAGACACCTCAGAAATAACAAAATGGTCAATTCTATCCCTTAGAACTGGTACTTGGTTTTTTATTCTGTTGTAGAAGTGTTACAGCTACACATCTACTGAACTGAAAATGGTCCATGCCACCTTCATTGCCATGCGTTTTGCAAGGCCATATCAATACACTGCGCAATTAAGAAACAATACCATTTTTTCCCTTTAATGGAAGTACGATAAGGGCTTATGCCATTGTATTTTGTCACGACATGCGGTTGTTCAATTTGAATAATCTTTTTGTCACGTTGTGAGTATTTTTTTACCATGTGAATCGGTTGAACGCCTAAAGCATTGTAATACATTGTGACTATGTTGTTGTCGTTCCATTGAACAGAAACAATCTTACCTTCTTCTGCTAGTCGATACTCAATTCACCTCTTTTTTTCCCTTGGGATCTACGCAGAGAAATGAATTGTTGCTAAGTCTATTACAACGGATTGTTCCAGTTCCCTGAATATTTTTATTTCGCAAGGAAACTCACCAGAGTTGAAAAAATTATCAAAATAAAAGTGAAATTTAGGATTTATCCACTTAGATCTCAATGTATCTGCGTATGTAAGAACAACACCAGTCGCAACCCCAAGTTCTGTATACAAAGATCCAATATGAGTAGATGCGCCCTGGTAGGGTTCGAACCACTTAACATATCCTAGTACACCCTACCCATAACTTATATCCATAACGAATCGGTTTTCACTTTATATATTGTTTCAGACCATATCTCCCGTAGTAGGTAACCATTACCCCATCAATACTGTGCGATTTTTGCAGAAGTGCATGTTCTAAGAATTTTGCATTTATATGTGTAAACTATGGTCTAAGTTCTGTGAATTTGTCATTTATTTTCAAATTATTATTATCTGTGAAATGTAGATTACTCATGATATATTCAAACCTATCTCTTGAGATGGCTTAGGCTACAAGTTGATTTTGGGTATCTTTTTCACGTTGCAAGAACATTCAGCCCCTAGAGGGTTGTAGATATCCGCTTAGTAACAGCACTCCCAAAAATGATAATTTCCAAACCAGAAATATTTCCTTGTTTGCATACCTAAAAAATGACATGAAAACGAATGAGATAATGATAAAAAAACTAAATTTTTCTACCTGTTCGATTCATTCACCATTAGTTCAAGAAGGTCTTTATCAAAAAAGTTCTGAAATAATTCAAGAGGTTATTTCGTAATTGTTACTTCGTCGTCGGAATCAATCGTTTCCAAATCTTTATTCGTCCATTTCAAGTCAGTTCTTTTGCGTTTGTAAACTTGCTTACCTTTCTTGGACAGGCGTTTTGCTACTTCGGAAAGTGTACTCATCATCATCAGAACTAGTAGAGGAATCAGCTGAAGTTTAGATTTAAAAAAAAGTCGACTCGAAATACTCTATATGCCTAGCGTCCTACATATAGGACGGCTTCAAATCTACTTACCTCGAAGTACAATGCAACATAACCTAGCATCACAAGCAATTAGTTTTAACCTTTAGTACCACAAAACACTTTTTATAATATTTGTGAAACAACATTTAGTATCGAAATACTTACCCAACAAACCTTATGTGGCCGTCGTTCAATTTTAGACATGTAAACAAATAAATTTTAAGGGCAAAATGGTACGCTACTGTAAAAATGCGGTTACTCCCGATAAGCGAGCTTCTCCGTAACTGATGTATGTGGTGCGGCGTCACCTATGTATCATTGGAAATTTTTAGTTGGCTGTTTAAACCGTAGACTTACATGTAGGACGACATGGATATTTGGGTTAAAAAACATTTCTAGCAATGAATCATACATTTTAGAACGCTACAATTTAAATAACTTGTATGGTGTTTTATATTAATATTAAATGTATTTTACACGATAAAACCGACATTAGTTCTACATACTATTATTCAATATGTCGACCATTTTTTTCAATGCACTTTTCACATTTTTTTGCGACAGTTCTGGTTACTCGATGTATTGTATTACGATTAATATTTTCAATAATATTAATAATTCGATGTTTCAGAACTTGCCTATTTTCTGGGGGTCAAATTCATAACCTCCATTTTTGACATATGCCAATAAATAAAAATCTAAAGGAGTAAGGTCCGGAGACCTAGCAGGCCAACGCACAGGACCACCGTTCACTAAAAATCTCCCGTAAAAAAGCTCGGAATTCCCTTGAATTATGTGGAATTATGTTGGAACCACAAGTTATTAAATTCATCAGGGGGAACAGCTTCATAAATGGATGGAATTATTTGGTTTTGCAACATTAAAAGGTATCGTTGCCCTGTTATCGTGTGGTCATAAATAAACGCACCAATCGGACGATTTCCTGAAATTAATTGGGAATATTAAAAAAATGAGTCGTAGTTAATTTATTAAATGTTACTCAATTAACTCAAACAAAGATATTACTTACTGATCATTTCGCACCACACATTAAAACCAATTCGTACTTGAAGTCGGTGTGGATCGCGAATATGTGGATTTTCACAGGCCCAGTAATAATGATTTTTTTATTGAAGACTTCACAGTGTCTCATCTGTCTATACAACTTTATCAGAAAAATCAGGATTTTCTTGACATTTAACGATGGTAACAATAACAAAATTCGATTCTCCTGTCAAAGTCGTCTTCTTGCAGGCCTTGTAGAATTGTCGTCCTGTAAGGATGATATTTAACGACTTTCAAAACGTTCTGTACAGTGGACTTTGGGATATGAAACTCCGTGCCGCAATTTCGTACTGAAGATTTCGGATTTTCGTAAAAATATTCCAAAATGTTTCCGTTACGATTCTCATTATCGATCGCATACTTTTTTGAACGTGGTTTTTCAAAACTTCCAAATTCTATTAAATTTCTTACTACATTATTAAAATGATTTTTGGTTGTCTTCTTTCGGGGTACATTTGAAAATAATCATCACTAGCTCTGTTAGCATTTCTTTCATTTTTGATATAGCACACTAATATATCAAAATTTTCTTCGTTAGTGTAACTTAATGCCGTTTTCAAACAATCTTCATTGAAATGTGAGAAACTATTATAGTCTTTTGACAGATAACATAATTGTTATACAATAACTGATTTAAACTCATCAAAGCCTACTACCAGGAATTTACAATAATCGAATTCATTATTTAGCTGTAGTTAATTTTTAAGTGTTTTAATAGGTTTTTCCATATTTTTCTAAATATTTTCACTTGAAGTAAATGTATTGTTAAGTGTTTACTTAAATTTAAACTTAATAAAAGAGTTATTTATCTGTCATTGTTTAAGACAAGGTTTTGAAAGGCTTTTTCGATATCGTAATAAATAGTTATCTACGAATAGGTAGCTCCTCTTCAGAAGAGATTACTTGATGATGCTTTTGATGAGTCGAAACGTCCTATTATGAATTATGAGTTGAAATAAATGTACATTTGTAGAATAAATTACTTTGGTAGTTTTATTTTTCAAAAATGTTTCATAAAAAAAAGAAATATTTGAAAATGTAAAGAATGAGGGTCGAAACGTTGAATTATCATTAAATGTTACACATCGTTGGATTTAGAATAAAAAAAGGAATCATTTTATACCATTAGCGCCGCATACGAAAAAATAAAGTTGATGATGGTCTCTAATCGACGAAACGTCGGATTAATTTTTTTCAGTCGCCAATCAATAGTGGATAAAAAGTGGCAATGGCAAAGTGTAATTTATTTTTTTGTATCTGTTGAAATAAAAGGGATATAGCTAAAAATAAATATTGTCGATTTTCAGTTTTTTCCGAATATTTTGAAAAAATATTTGATTTCAGAATGGTATATTAGTGGACTCAAAATTCTCTAAAACTTTCTCCATTTAACTGTCTTTTGGTCTCTTATAGTTTCCAAGATAGCAATACTGCACAGACCAATTTTGGTTACACTGTATACGATGTATGGAGGGAGCATTTCGCCAGCAGCATTTCGACAAAACATTAATGATGTTGCTGATTTACTAAAACTTATCATTCTTTCAGGACATTTACTTCCACGTTTTGTTATAATTTTTTTTCTGCCGGGGTCATCGCTTAATTAGTTTTATCGTAATTCCAAATGTTGTTGGTTGGGACATTGACAAGTAAGTGGTTAAAGTAATATTTTACAGTGACTTCACTGATTTGCGCTCTCGGGCGTTTTATATTTCTTGCAAAACGTTGCGTTAATATCGGATCTCTTTTAATGAATGCGTTTGACCAGTTTTTTCCTGGCAAGTTCTTAAATCGCTTAAGATTACGACTATTCCGATCCAAAAAATTTTTCACTAAATTTCGTGAATCTGTCAGATTCAATGGAAATCCGTATGAAGATAAGGCGCAAATATGGGCTATCGTAAACATTGTTTGACCACCATAAAGTTTTGTGGGTCTATCTTTCAATTTATTTTTTATAGCACCAACTGGCACTCCGAATTATATTGCAGGTTTTCTTTGAGATAGTTCGCCATTTGTGACAGCTTCTAGGGCTCGTTCTAATGTGTCTGCCGAGTAATTTACGTAATTTTTACTACCAAGAACACATTTGTACTGTGAAGGCATCTAAAAAAAGGTTATGTTGTAGGTATTATGAAGCTAATATAGTCGTTACATGGCTAAACTAATTATTAAAATGAGCATTTACTCCGCTCTATATAAATATAGATACATAAGGACCATAATAAACAAATTGGGTCAAATCCACCAGAAAACCGTTAAATTCTGCAACACTTGAATAATAACACCCGAACTACTCAGTTTCTATATTTATATTAAAATGACACATAAAAGCGCTTAAGGATAGGTAGAACTTTATCATGTAGCTATGCACCGTAGTGTTGATTGCCTACAAATGTTTACAGTCACTAAATCTGATGTAAAATCACACTCTTCAGAAATTCCCCTAGGGTAGACACTTTAAAAGTAGCACCTAATAACATTTGTTGATAATTTTGTATCTATAATATTCTGCTACTAAAAATATATTTTTCCCGAAATCAGCCAAAGTCCCCCTGGCGGGGCAAAGTCACCCAGCTTTACGGTACGTTACTTATGTTGTATAGATTTTAGCTAAAATTCGTTCTAACAGTTTTAAAATACAAATTTAAAGGTATTTATATTGTGCCATTTTTACCTCTAATTTCCACAAATGGTTATATTAGAGCTAGTTATCCATTAAATACAAAGTGATCAATCTCAAGTGTATACCACGTGATCAAAATATTTAAGTTGGTACCACTGATAGGTTGGTAAGAAGCTGCATTGCTCTAGCTACTCTAGAGTATGGTTCGAGTAAAAGCTACTATCAGTTTCAAATCTGTATGAAGGTCATTAGCTTATACCAGTGCCGGATCTAGGGATTTATCTAGGGGGGGCAAGAACCTAGTTTGCCGCCCCTACCGACGTTGTTGAATATCATAATAAAAAATAAATAAAACGTGTGTTATTGTCTTATTGACGATGTTAAGTTTAAATAAAACTTAACAATATTTTACCCATATATAAATATGGGCAAAATAAAATAGAATATGGGAATATGGTTAAAATAAGTAAACTAGTTTTGTGCAGTTATTTACTACATGTCAAAATTGGATGGAAAAATAGCAAAGTAGGCTATTACAAATTATTTATAACTAGTTATGAAAATGTCACTCTTCTGGACTTCTTTTCGGCAAACAAATCAATGGCATTGTCATAATCAATTGAGCTGGCTAGCTCACTTTCAATTGACAATATTGATAGGTCAGATAACCTGTCTTCACTCATTGAGTTCCTTAAGTAGTTTTTATAATTTTAAGTTTACTGAAACTTCTTTCACATTCCGCAGATGTCGTTGGAAAAGTAGAGAAAATTCTCAAGGCCACCACCACATTAGGAAAAGCGTCAGAGAGACCTCTCTTCTCAATAAAGTTGAGTAGCTCAATTTCGATTAAATCGGAATAATTGGTTTCTGACAGATGATCCCTAAAAACCAATATTTCAGTTGGAAACTCATCTTGGCTCAGATCGTTTTCGTATAGAACTGCCAAGTTTACCGCTTGGGATTTCAACTCTTCATCGCTAAGCTGTTTTAAACTCTGTCCACTTAAAAACATAAAACTTTGATTTAGGTTTATGCTGTTTTCCATTCTGTCATTTAACTGAGTAAGAATGACATCTATGATTTCATTCATGGACTTAAAAAATTTCTCCTCTTGGGTTATTTTTCTTGCTTCGTCATCCAGATGTTCTCCTGGCAATCTTTTTTTTTTCGGTATCCTATGTGACGTTAAATCTGTTGAAATACCAAAACGTCCCGCAATTTCTTTTGCAGTTTCAAACCATTGGTTTTTTTCATGCCTTAGCCGTTGCATCCTGTTTGTCAATCCTTTCAACATGTCAATTGATTTTGAAAGAATAATATTATTCTTTTGAACTTCTTTGTTTACTCTATTTATTTCTTTTAAGACGTCATCCCATGCAACCAAATATAGAATGAATCTGAAGTCAAGAATTGATTTTAGAAGACTTCTTGCTTCTGACTGTATCTCGGGATTCTGACTTTGGCCTTTTTGATCTCTTCTAAAGCCTCCACTACTCCATCATAATTCTTAATAATTGCATGGACAGCTTCTGATTTAGCGGACCATCGTGTCTGACTTGTCCCTTTTAAGTTGGTTTTACAACGAGATTTCATTATTTCCCACCTTTGGGGAGAAGAGACAAAAAATGTATATAGTCTTTGAACCACTCCAAAGACGTTAGATGCTTCGGTGGAAACTGATGAGGCATGAAGTCCAATTAAGTTTAGTGAATGGGCAATGCAGGGGACAAACACTGCGTTTGGATTCACTTCCCTCAATCTTGCTTGGACTCCCTTATACACACCAGCCATGTTCGACCCGTTATCATATGACTGGCTACGGCAGTTAGTGATTTCTAAACCATCATTTTTTAGTTTATTGATGATTATCTCAGCCAAATATTCTCCTGTTTTCCCATGAACCTCTATAAAATCAATGAAGCTTTCTTTAACTACATATGCGCCGCTTTGTGTCGTCACATAACGAATGACTTGGCTCATCTGTTCTTTATGCGCTACATCTGGAGTACAATCAAACATGACGGTATAATATTTAGCTTTCACAATCTCGTCAATTATTTTTTTCCTCACACATCCACCCATCATGTTGATGACTTCATTTTGAATCGTTTTGGAAAGATAAGAAACTTGGCTTTTTTTCGTCCTTCCAATGTTGACTTCAATATTGGGTTGTGTCTTGCAAGCAAGTAAATAAGATTCAGAAAGTTTCCTTGCTCTTTACGGGTGAAAGCCATTGTCGTATTTATATTGCTATGGAGTTCTACAGTTCCTGAGTTCCTCTAAAGGAAAGACAATTACATGCTAGGTATAGTATCACATCAATAATGATTCGCAAGATCTCCCTCCATTTATTTTTGACATTCAATAGCCTGTTCTAATTGAGCACTGATGCCCTTGTCTTTGTCGTCAATTGCATTAATCAATGTCCTCCACTTAACAAAATTTTCCTTGTGATGTTTTGAACCTTCATGGGTGCAAAGTCTTTCTAGCGCCTTTTTCCAATTTGTCAAGCCATTTCTTTGAAGTGATGACATCCCTGGATTGATATATTCAGAGCTTGATTTAAAAAGCTTACATGGTATACAAAATAGAGCGTTGTCAGTTTTAGAGTATGTCAGCCAAGTTCGCTTGATCTGTTCATTGTTAGGCAGGTTTTTGTACCAGGCTGAAACTGTTAAGTGTCGACCCTCTCGTAAAGTAGACTGAAAATCAATACTGTTTGGAAGATCAGCAACTAATTTTAAAGTTTCAACGCTTAAAAGCACCGGACGTTCTCTTTTTTTTTGTCTTGATCTGGCCATGTCTTTGGTTTGAATGGGTCTGGATCTAAAACAGCTGATTCTTTAGACATACTAGTACTTTCTTCTATAGTTGAGACAAATCCCGTTGTAGTTGTACTTTCCGAACATGTTTCCCTACCTTACGTTCAGGAATCGAACAGCTAGGTCCTGGCAGATCTATCAATATTTCGCTATCGGTGCTATTTGATTCAGTATGTGTTAGTGATTTATCAAAATCTTCTCGTTTTGCTTCATTAACATCTCCTTTATCTGATTCTGATCCCTGGTCGTTCGATGTATCTACAGCGGCATCTTCTGGGGTGTTTTTAAGCCAACTAGCCAAGGCTTCTGCACTCTGTTTAGCTTTTTTAGCACGTACTTCTGCTTTCTTTCTATACTGGGCACCCGACAATCGTTTTCTAGGAATCATTTTTTGGATTACAAAAAAAGTTTCCTTGATACCTAAAACAAACGGAAGCTACTATTAATAGTTTAAAATTAAAAATTTAATCCGTGTACATTTCACAACATACAATTCGTGTACAATTCGCAACATGCACATGCAACTATAATATCCTTGACTTTTTGCCTCCCCTTAAAGGGAGGTTTTTATCAGTTAATTCTATAATACTTGCTATAAATAAAATTACTCTTTTAAAAAGTTTATAGCGAAGATGTCCGTATGATGGATTATATAAAAGAAACAATTATTTTTAGGTAATGTGTTTATATAAAAATGCAACAAAAATAGAGTTCTTAGACGCCGAAAGGCATGAAAACCATAAAATGACAAAATGACGTTGATGATAATAAAAACATTGTTTACCGGTATTTTAAATCAAATCTTCCCTTTACTGTGTATTATTAATTACTTAACTGTAGGAGTAATGGCCGGGAGAGAATGGTCGCCAGTGGCGACTCGCCACAAGAACAACAACAAGAAGTGAAAAAGTCAACTTTGAAGGCTTCTCATACCTGATTGGCTAATGATTCGAAAAAATGTTTTGCACCCAAGTGGAGATTTGTGTCCTGAATCACCATGCCAATTTTTAGAGCAAAAGCTTTTGTTATAACGGAGAAATTAAATTTTCAATTTAACATTACGGCCTATGGGCAGATCCGACACCAACCATAATATAAACGCGACTACCGTCGCGTTTAATACATGACGCTACATCTTTTGGTTATCTTGGAATTTTTGGTAGGAAATTGTAAATATAATTTTTTAGACGAGATAGGGGCCGAGATGATTTTTTCAAAATTCCCACCCAAAGTTAAAAACGATCTGAAAATACACTTACCTCGAAAAAATACAAACGTGTGATGAATGATCCTGTTATACTTCGGATAAACGTGTACTTGTACAGCTAATTTAAAAATGTTACACCTTTACAGAACTTAGTCTAGGCCTACACAAACACTAGATTACACTATGGCCACAATAAACTGACTGATGAATAACTACTTATTACTGAAAAATAGTCAAATAGTTTATAAACCAAAATAAATATAACCAAAAGTTACACACAAACACTCTGTTTCACATTGATCACGATAGACAAACAAATAACTTCTGAATGCTGAAAAAAAAGGCCACGCGCTTATATACTAAAATAAAGACTTCTAGAATATTCATGAGAATTCATGAGTACGCAAGAGAGTAATAGAATGTGCTAAAAAAATCTCTTGCGCGTGTTTACATTGACATGATTCTACCCGGCGCCGACATACCGCTAAGAAAGGCTGGCGCCATGAAGTTGTTTACAAGAAACTACACGCGTAGACGCTAACAGAAAAAAGCGAGACAGGCTGGCACCACTGTGGTGCCAGCCTGTCTCACTTAATTTAATGTACAACGGAACGTATTCGTAGTATAGTAAACATGTGGTGCCACCACATGTTTACTATACTTTACGAATACTGTTCCGTTGTAGCATTACAAATTTTATTTCAATGTTATTTTAGCCTCAGTCAGTCCTCATAGAATAGCTCACAAAAAGTGATTTTAACAGCCAAGATATGATTTTTTCAAAATTTTCAGATTTAGATTTTATTCAGGCCTATTTCAATTCGTAAGCAACGTTCAAAAATTATAATTCTTCCTCACCAGTTTGCCGCCCCTTGGCCGAGCCGCCCGGGGCGCATGCCCCGACTAGCCCCCCCCCCCTAGATCCGGCACTGGCTTATACATATTATAAAATATTATCTTAATTTAAATAATGACTTTTATATCATTATAATTAAATAAAATTTACAGTACATGTTTATGGAATGACAATGTCTTTTACAAATCTTTTTTAACTCCTTAGGTACACATTAGTTATCACACTCAAGAAAATACAAAAGTGAAAAACGAAGGTATAATATGACATAAACTGACATAAACTAAAACCACACTAAAAATCCAAAGCAGCCAACTGCAAAACAACAATATTAACAACTAGGGATTTTGGTCATACCACTACAGTACACTTGAGATTGATCACCTTGTACCAACATGTTTGCAATTTCTGTAACCATTCGTACATACAGGCAAAAGATACTCGCTTGTTATCTATTACAGTTAAAGATATTACAATACTTTCCATCAGAAATCTTAGCAATAATACTACATCTGCAGTTACAAGAAAATTACAGTAAAGATAAATTTTATTGTATCTCAAAAGTAGAAAGGGGATCATCAATCAATATTTAAAGCTTTAAAAGAACCGTCTACTCCAAATAAATGGTTCTGGTTAGTACTTCTGGGCCGTTTAGTTTCATCACATCTATATTTCATATCTTCGATTAACCAATCTCTGTAGCTTTCCACTTTATTCTTCCAGTATTCTAAAATTTTTAGAACAGAAATAGGTTATTCTAAAAAACAGTATTTTACCAGTTGCTTCAGAGAGCGTTACAGATTCTCCTTCATATTCCTTTGGTAAAATACATTTTGGAAACATTTTGTTAAATTCATCTCTTCCACTGCTACTGTAAATAAAGATCTACAAGAAACGTAAAAGATATAAGGGATTTTTTAACAAACCCGATCGGAAATCTTTTTATTGAAAAAATTTTTCGATATTCCCACAATTGTTTCAAAAAGTGGCGTAACGTTTACAACATGTATACTTTGGGGTCTGACGGGGTAAGCATCTTGTATACTATGTGCAAATTTTCTAAATAAATTTAAATCGAAGCTTAATAAATGGTTTATATTTCCACCTTCTAAATCAAGAAGTACGCAGAATCCACCAATTAGAAAATTATCATCCTGGTATAATAATATATCTATAATTATTGTGTAAACTTTCAAAAGGAGTTCGAACCCTATTTTGGTAAAATCTATAGTTTTACATCTCAATAGTATAATTCGTTGTCCATCCTCTCCATCTGTTTTTAAAAACGGTAGACAAAATCTAAAAAATACACCTATGTAAACTACTACAGCTTGGGAATTAATATAAAAAGGGGGCGAGAATATTAAAGATAATTAACAGATTTTCAGAAACATTGTACAAAAACCGATAGAACCCTAGTGACTTGTCTGATAACAACAAGTTTAGTAAACAATCCGCATAATCATTTACCAATTAATTCTCACTTTCGAGATACACTTAATTAAATTATTTTTTTTCTCATACGTTAGTTCAAACAATTTAAGATTAATCTTTAAAGAGAGAAATGGTAACACAAATAGAAAATGAAAAAAAGAGTTTTTTTTAAATAATCGACAATTCTACAAATAAAAATAGAACATACTTGGGCTTTGGTAAATTATACTAACGCAAACGTAAAAACTACGTAATAACAAGATATTAACAAACTCAACTGAGATAGTTACAGTTTTTGGAGAATACTTGTCTAGCGATGTACGCAAAAAAATTATTAGCCATTTTGGAAACAATTTAAGTAAAAAATGCACAACGAACGTATTTTCTATTGAGACTATGTTCTTTAGTAATAACGTACTTCCTGTAATACAAGAACTTCCTGATAAAAAATTAACAGGCCTCGATGGAATACCTGCATCTGTTATAAAACGTTGTGTGCAAATAAATGCACCTACTTTTGCCCACATAATTAACCTGTCAATCGCTTAGGGTACGTTACTATAGTTAGCATCAATCTTTAGTCGGATATTGTTGATCATGTGGTATCGATTTTATTTGATTTAACAAGGGTCTGTGACATAGTCGACAAGTTTTTCGTCTCATATAAACTAAATAGTCTTGGTATACGAGGATACATTAAAGACTGTTTGTGTTTTATTAGAGTATAAACAGATTGTGGCCCATATTAATGACGTCTGTTCAGAAGAATTTGGTTTAAATTTAGGAACATCACAAGGCAGTGTTTTACGACCAATAATTTTCTGGTCTTTATTAAGGATCTTGTAAAGGCCCAACATTCTTCACTAAATTTTCCTATCATTAATTATTCGCTAATTACCCGTGTTAATCAAACTTCGTAGAGATCAACAAATTAATTTTATAATCCTCTGACGTTAATTTCAAAAACATCGAAATATTTACTACGTCAGAGTCCTCCCCGTAAATCCCGCCTATCGTAACCGGAAGATCCCCGCACAGTAGCCAAACCCGCCTACCACGAATACTCTATAAAAACCGCAATGCGATACCGAAGAATACAGAAGCCTGACCGGCCGCCTGTCGCTCATAATCGCGTTACCTAATTCCGCCGATCTGTAGACCGCCGCGTTTGTCAAAATATTCATCTTCTGACGTCGAGCATCTGTTGTCGAGCTACCTCGATAACCTCGATAACATCGCCTGAGAATTATCTCCATATCACCGGGCTGATGGTTGATGTACTCTGGGGTTAAAAGCACGTAAGTTTTATTGCACAACATTACACAATACACAGAAAGGACGGTGTTACGTCGGGCTTTGACGCTCATAGTCATCTTTCACTGACTCCGTTGGGAAGAAAGGTTGTCGCCTTAATTCTACCAACCTCCAGAAGGCCGCTTTTTACATCACACACCGGGTTAGCTCCAGATTCTAAAAAGGGCCCTTCACCAAACATATATTACACTTACTAACACAAATACGCCTAACACGAAGCAAAGCAAGCAATAAAAATAAGCAGCGCCCACAACCTGCAACTAATTCGTTCCCAAAGGTTTGAGCACCTTACCCGGATCTTCACAATTACAAACGTTATACGTATACATTATTTCAGTTTAATACGAAGCATAATCGCGTAAGTAATAAACATTAGTTTAGTTCATTCCAAACTATTGAAATTGTAATTGTTTACTTCCGGTACCGTAGTGGTAAAACCTCGTGTAAATAGTAAATATTGGTTACTTTCGTTTTAAACAATTAGCATAAATCTCGTACGAATAGAAACGTTTACGTATTAAATAAAACGCGACACCGAGTTAGTGCAGAAAACATTTTCTATTCTTACTTTAGTTAACATGCACTATTAAATTTATTATTCTCTGATAATTAGAGTAAATACTTCCGTAATTAATCAACCAGAACACCATCATAAACGGTTGTAACAAACCTATTTATATATGTTTAAAATTTACGCTCATATTGGCCACTAAGTGTATTTTGTGTAGTGTTAGTTGCATAAATAAGTTATTTCAATTATTAGTCACTGCACATCCCTTTCCGCGTTTTGTGGCATTTTCGGTCATTGCGCAGGGTTACTTTGAGCGTCCTTCATTCATTGCTTGAACTACGTGTTTAAGTATAAGCCATTTTCGCTTTGTTTAAATTTTTATTAAGACTGCCACATTTATATGGAGTTATTAAAATTATTATACTGAAATTTGAGACATTTACATTTTAGGCAATTTACTTATACTCTTACCACTTATTTTTACTTTGTGTTTAACTTTATTTTAACGTTGACGTTGCAAGATGATGCAATAACCTTTGCTGCTGCAAGGTAGGATTTCAATTGCCAAATTTTACTTTGAACCATAGAAAATCAATTCAGTTTGGAGGCTTATAAAGAAATTTTTACATATTTGGAATTACCAGTATATTAATCTAATGTTTACTTCAACTTCCATTGAAATTGCACAATAAAATTTAAAGTGATGAGTCGCCAGCAATTCCTTATCTGCTGAAGTTCCAGTGACACCCAAAATGTAAAAAAAATACTCCAGGTATTCCATATTGTTAATTAATTCACATTATAGTTTAAGGCAGTTAATTAAGAATCACTAACATTAGTTTTTAAGAGATCATAATTATAATCAAATTAAGTATCGTAATAAAACTCATTGTCATTATCTTTTACTTGTTTTTTTCATGATTTTTTTTGCGACTTTTCTATTCTTAAGGTTTATTTGTCCCTTAGAAACAAATTGGCGTCCGAGATTACATTATTTATTTTCAGGTTTGAAGCAACACCTTTTTTTGTAAAGCGAAAATGTCTAAGCAATTCTACTTTTGTTAATAAGCAAATCGAATGTTATTGAACCTGGACCTATTAATCTACCGATGAGCAAAGTGGCACAAAATCTTCTAGTTATCCATTATTTCCATTTATTATTATTTAATCATAAGTGGGTGAATTATTCATATGACACCCCGTTTAAGATCACACAGTTACATTTTTACATCGTACAAATATAAAAATTTGTTTAATGGAATTCCAGGTAAAAGAAGGCATTTATTCTGTTTGAAATCCAGCTCATATATGAGAATAGTCTTGCGCACCAATGTTACTTTAAAGTATTGATTTTTCGAAACTGACATTCCCACACACGCAAGCGCGGACGTTGCCCCGGTTTCGAGTTAATTAATTTTAAAAAGTCATCTTTGTTAGGATTTTTTGGTAAACAGATAAAGATAATATTAATTATAGTTCACACAGTAACGTCTCAGGAGTCAGTAGTCGACCACCTGCCGTGCAAGCGCCGTTCATCCAGATCGAGCGAGAGGAAAGAAGTAAAAATTTTATTTACTGTACATATTTTGTTTTTATTTTTATTTATTAGTAATTTAAACTTAAATATTTAGTTATGTAGAAAAATAGGGCAATATAAGTATCAAAACCTTATATTTTAATCATTCAGTGTGAGCAGTGCTGAGTCAAAACTAGCTACCGAAACGAACCCATCCTTTTTCTTGCTAGTACGAGAACCGACTGAACTAGACCGAGGAAACTTAAAATAAACAATTTTAATTATTGCAAAAGCGGCTTACAACCTTCTGTGGTATACTTTTCAAGGAAGGCTTCCTTTGTACGCTGATGGTAGCTGTATATTTCTCTCAGGATGTTCTAAACATGCTCTATTTAACATCTTTTAATGAATTCAATAATTGATAATCAATACTCAAAAAACTACTCAAATTGCTCGTGGCACTACAAAAAAATGACAGCATGGCTACAGTAAAATTCCCTACATCCGTAAAATTTCTGGGCACATTTTTGGATACTGGTTTCTTGTGGGATGTTCAAATCAACTCGGTTTGTGTCAAATTAAATACTTATTAACGGTGTAAATGTGATGTAAGTTATTTATATGCTTACGCTGCGATTACTTATAACATTGTAGTTTGGGGGTTAGCACGTGACGTCCAAAAAGTTTTATTTTGCAAAAAACGTATCCTAAAGCCTATTTTTCGTTTAGTACCTCAAACCACGTGTTGTAATACGTTTAAGGACAGCAAAACCTTAACTGTATAAGTATAAGTGTTTGGAACTGTGGTTTCATATTAGCTGAGTTGATCGACCTATTTACACAGTTCATCCATTAGCACACTATCTGCTAGGCATCATCACACCCTTATCGGGAAAAACCGAGTCTATGGCAAAGGATACGCAACGCTTCTTGAAATCATAATAAGGCACTATCATAAGGGACAGGCTAGATGAAACGTTAGAAGAATGTACGCAACTCTCAGTAAACACAATAATTGCACTTCTGACAGTATGCATTAGAGTAGTATAGTAAGGCAGATCCTAATTCACTTTGTCACTAGAAAAGTAACTAGATTTGAAAAGTCACTAGATTGTGAAAAGGGATGTAAAAGGCAACTATAAAAATGAGTAGAAATGGTTGGTATCGTTACTAAGTGGGGTGTGAGTCCTGGCTGAAAGGAATCATAGGTAAAAATGTTCGGTTTATGTCTTGGGTGGTTGCGCGGTTCGCGTCTCAGCTAAAAATGATCGTCCCTAAAAATAGGTGATGCGTGTTAAAAATAGCGCGTAACCGGAAAAGTCACTATATTGTGAAATGTGGCTAGAAAAATAAGTAGAAATGGTTGGCTAAGTGCGGTGCGGGTCCTCGCTAAAAGGCACGTAATTATATCATGTGAAACCGACAGAACTCAATGGTATTACAATTCCGCATGGCGCATACGAGTTGGAACTGATCATCTACATAAAATCGCATATTCCTATAAGTCTCTTTAGTTTAAGAGCAAATAATAACACGCTCAAGTGTGAGCGTAGCTGTGAATTTTCCATCGATTTTACCCAAAAGAATTCCATTGGACGTATGCTAGGCTTTGAACCGCTGATTTAGGAAGCTAACGTTTTACTTATCTCTGAATTAGATATACAAATAATTAAACATACCAATAGTCACATTGAGTGTAATATTGTCAAAGGCTCGTAAACAAAGTTCCAATAATCCTCAATGTTTGTAAGTAAACACCAATACTATCGGTAACATTTCGATTAAATTAACGAATCAGAATGGCGAATTTATCGATTTCGGGAAAGTGAAGCATTTACGGTACGATTAGAATTAAAGTATGGGCTTAAATTAAGGTCCGCTTCCATCTTTCCTCAATGATGCTATAAATGAATGAGCACTAACTGCTTTATTCGAACACGGGTGGTGTTGGCGAATTAACGTCTAAAGCCACTTCTTGGAACCTATAGGGTTAAAACCACATAGAAATGGAGGAGTTGTTTGAACATCTTCCAAAGCGCACGTTTTGATGAGACCATTATTAAATTAGATATTCATACATATCTTCCGTACGGTTCTTCTAATTACGGTTTGTTCCACGGGATCCGTATATTAATACAGAGTCAAGATTTGGTTAACGCCACATATGATGGTTTCCTGTACATTGAAGGTAAAATTGAATGGAGCACGGCGGAAGAACGAGCCGACGTAAACATGTTACCTTCAAACAACTTTGCATAAAATTAACAAGGTCCGTATAAAGGACGTGAGCACAAACTGCTTTACTCGAACACGGGTGGTGCTGAATTAACGTCTATCGAAAGGCACTTCTTGGAATCTACAGGGTTAAAACCACATAGAAATGAGTCGTTTAAACATCTTCCAAAGCGCACGTTTTGATGAAACCATTATCAAATCAGATATTCATACATATCTTCCGTACGGTTCTTCTAATTACGGATTGTCCGATGAGATCCGTATATTAATACAGAGTCAAGATTTGGTTAACATATGATGGTTTCCTGTACATTGAAGGTAGAATTGTATGGAGCACGGCGGAAGAACGAGCCGACGTAAACATGTTACCTTCAAAAACTTTGCACCATTCCTTACGAGTTAGGACAGAAAGTGGATACAATCCGGGTATAACATTAGCACTCAAAGATGCATCGTATACATCGAATGAAAGCAAGGCTACAGCATTTGGGATGGTCGCCGAAGAATGAAAAACCGTTACAGGTAGAACACGCTAAGCAACAAAGAAAAACATTTTACCGTCTGTGCCTCTAACACATATAATGAAGTAAGGAAGGTTATCGGTAAGTTATCGTGAATATGAGCAGAAGTTATTTAATACGTTCAAAAGCGATGCTTACTGTTATAGTACCGCAGACGATATTAAAATTAGCTTGAACAAAATTCAATGGACGATTCCGCACGTCACGCTTAGCGACAGTGCCAAACTGGGTCTGTTCAGCAAATCAACCATTACGATTCCGTTTTGACAATGAACTACATTGCTTAAACAGGACAGTGATATAGGTCAATTAAAACTTACTCATTGAGAAGCTCAATTTCTTCAAAAGGGAAAGTTTTCAGAGCATCGATAACCTGAGGTGCATTTTTACTTAATAATCCTACGAAGGATGCTCACATTCACAAGACTAACGTATCAAAGATATTTTGAGGAGGCTATTACGCCATACAATCTGACAAGGTGCATTGTTTATTTATTTTAAAATAGCATATTGAATTGTCAAATACACAAAACATGAGGTAGTTACTCAATGGACTGAGATTTGATGCCGGTATCGGCTAGTCACATACGCATATGTGTCCTCAATTTGAGAAGTAGAAACTAATGTTTAATTGTAGTTACTAGGTTAAATAGAATCAATTGAAAATTTGGTTTACACAACAAATGAGAGTGGCACCAAACTACCTTTGGAAACTCATATGACAATCTCATAAAATACATCCTGGGATACTTCAAACAGCGTAGGCAATTTGTGTCCTTCATGTGAAAAAAACATTCAGTTTCAAACTGACACGGCTTGTCAACTGTATTCTACTCGAATCTGAACCGTAATACGCTCTTTAATCTAATCATGAAATTGTTTTATACTACGTATCTGTTTGAACGAGCGTGGCAAAAGATTCGTTACGACGATCGTTCGAAACAAATCATTTAGGTATTCAGACGTCATTAAAATACACTCATTTACACGAATCTAACAGCGAAGAGAAAGAATGATAGTACTCACAGGATGATCGCAATGTATAAAACCTCAGGAATACAAACGAAGTCACTCTTTTGAGATCATTTTTACATGCGTCGTTAAAAATTGAACAAACGCCTACAGTAAGAGCCATAAGCATACATGACACTTTTTAAACACTGTTTTGAAGTGTATACCTATTATACCTGTACGTCTGAATCGTAGATACAATGGGTACGAATCAACGTAAAGAATGCAAGACACTAGGAGAATTTTAGAGACGATCTTGCCCCATCTCCATGCGTCTGGCCGGAGGGGAAATTACGTCGTCTCACCTTCAAGTGATCACATATGGCCCGCATAACCCTTATTTTAGGTTCAGAGCCCTTTAGTATAGATTTTTAACCCATTGTGATCCTTTTTAGAAATTCTGCTCACGAGTTTGGCTGTGTGATGGGTTGCTTGGAGGACATGTAGCGTGCTGATCTATTTTCGATTCACTAAGTTTCTGAATATTGACTACTGATTAGTAGCGCTGTTAGCATGCATATGATAGAACATATGAGTTCTATGATTTCAACCATAAATGGGTTCAAGATATAATGTATATCATATCCGCATTATTTTTACGTATAAATTTTCCACGCTAGTTTTTTTCAACTGGTGTACTATATCTTTTCACATTTTTTGTGTTATTAGGTCCTCACCCTTTTCAGTATGTTTTTCATGTTGTACTAAAGCCTTTTTAAGTTTTCTCTGAGTATAGGTCTTACGTCTATGTTTGACCTATGCTATTGATATAAACTGGTTATCGAGTAAAGTAATTGTTAGAATGTAATAAAATATTATATGTTGTACATACACACAAACTTGTTTTATAGAAAACGAATTCATTATAAAATCCTCATTAAAATATAATATAGAGTCAATTACAGTTGGTGTAATTATATAATACCAATATTGAGTAGCATGCTTTTTTAAAAGAAGGAAAAAACAGTAGGTATTACGTAACGCTTAATTAAAAAGTAAAATATAACGGTGTCGCAGATCACTTGGTATTTAAACGAAGATGATGACAGAGACGCTTCAGTATCGTTTAGCGATCCTAGATGGAGGGTCAGTTTAAACATCCCTTTTCGGCAATAGTAGCGGGACCATCTGGTTGTGGGAAAGCGTATTTCATTGTAGATTTTCTAAAAAATATCGAGACTGCCTGCAATACGGCTTTTGAAAAAAATATCTGGTTTTACAGCGAGTGGCAGCCTTTGATCAACCAATTAACATTTTCTAGCTTTACAATGTGAGTTTTGTAATAGGATTTATTATAAAGATGTTGCAAAATTATCGTCTGTTATGAAAATTGTATTCTAATAAAGCACAAAGACATGTAAAGATAATGACAAGTGTTTTATAATAAAAGATTTTATTTCATTAATTTAACTAGTTAACATGTGCCAAGATTATTTTTATTTTATAGAAGCGGTCGGCCTTAGATGTCTTTAAGTTAACATGTATCATATACGTAAAATTTCGCGACGCGAGGATTTCGACGAAGGCTGTTTTGGCGATCCTACTTCAACCCTCCCCGAGCATAACCGAGATTGTAAGACAGGTGTAGGTGTCGCAACTTGTTCTCGGGTTTTTGCCCTTTGTCGTGATAGAAATTTGAAAATTTGAATTTGTATTATAATAATAATGAGCCTAATGCTAACTTGTAAGACAGGTGTAGGGCTGCGCAACTTGCTCTGGCTTTGTCTTGTCGATGGCGAATTTGTATTTGTATTTAAGTCTCTGCAGGTTATGGCTGGAAATATGAATCTGTATTATAATAAGGGGTATAATGCTAACTTGTAAGACAGATGTAGGGCTTAGCAACTTACTTTCAGGCCCTCGCTCCTCGACCAAAAATTTGAATTTGTTTGTGACGCCATCTATGAGGAGAAATCGGAACTTGTATTTTAATAATAAGGAGGCCTAATGAAGTGTTTATATTCTGATTACTTATTGCGAAATTTGAACTTGTATTCTAATAAGGGATCTATTGCTAGCTTACAAAACAAATCCTAGGAACCTGTGTTAGAGCCTGCGCCTTCCTGTTGTGGCGCTTGTTGGGAAATTTGAATTTGTATCTTTATCTAGTTGTGTATGGCCTAATGAATATCTTTTGTAATAAAGGTGGCACCATCAAGCGTTATATTTCTAGGACTGATCAAGGTTTTGTTTGTGGCACCATCTAGTGGTATATTTTTAAACTAGCAAATGTTTTCTGTAATAGAGGCGGCGCCACCTAGCGGTACATTTCTAGGACTAATTATGGTTGTTTCTGGTGCAATATAGTGGTGTAAAGGCTAATGAATGTTTTCTGTAATAAGGGTTGATCATGTTCATCTCTCTCTCGTCTCTTTCTCAAACACACATCAATTACTCAAATCAAATTCATCAAACCAATTAAATTAAATACCAAACTGATTTAACTTAATCATACAAAATCAGCTCACAATTCAAAAATAGCAGTATGATTGAACGCACAGAGTGCAAAAGAAAGCCAATCTCACACTTATTGCAGTTACCCATTTAACCGCACTTTCGCATTAACTGCAGCATTGTTAGGGCAGGTTCAAACACCGTTAGGAGAAAACGAGTTTATTAACAATATTGAAGGAAAGCTTAACGTTTGAAAATGTATTATTATTATTATGAACAACAATACATCATTTTTATTTAATCACATCCTTTATGGGTCTTCTTCTTCTTGAACCGTGATTCGCCGCTATCATCATCATGGTTTTGACATTCGTCCTTCTCCTCTACCTCATTCATCTTCTTCCTCTTCTGTGAATCATCACCATCTCCTTGGATGTGAGATACATTCAGCTCATCCACGTCATCCTTTCCACCATCATCTTGAACGGTTATGTTGTAATAGCTTATTAACAAGTCAGTCAGATGTTGGCTCATAAACTGGAGAATACATTATAATAATGCTCACTCGATGACAATTACATTTTAAAGAGCGAAACGCACGAGAAACGAGAATGATGCTAGCATTAGGTCTTGTGCGCTGGCGCGCACGTCAATGTTTGGGTAAAATCGGTTATCTTCGGGGGAAGTTTGAAGTATTGACCTAAACATACTCTAATATCTTCCCTAGGGGCATGTTTATAAATCTAAACTCCTTTATTATGGCTGTATTTCCTAAGACGGCTGCTTGCGCACATGACCCAAGGCCAGCAACATTCTCGTTTCTCGCGCGTTTCACTCTTTAAGGTGTAACTGTCATCGAGTGAGCATTATTATAATGTATTCTCCAGTTTATGAGCCAACATCAGTGTACATTAGAGATTTTACGTTAATAAACTATATCCGTTCAAGATGACGTGGATGAGCTTATCCAAGTGTGATTCGAAGAAAGAAAGTGGAGGAGAAAGGCGAATCTCAAAACCGTGATGACGATACACGTCAAGAAGACCGATAATGATTAAATAAAAATGATGTATGTTTAATAACAACATATTTAAACGCTTCTTCAATTTTGTTAATAGATATTCATTCCATACACAGCTAGATGATGACACATAAATTTCCCAACTAGCGCACAGGAGGGCGCATGTCCTAACACAGGTTCCTATGTTTTGTCTTATAGCAATAGGTCCCTTATTAGAATACAAGTTCAAATTTCTCGCAATAAGTGATCAGAATGTAAACACTTAAATACAAATCCAAATTCAAATATCCCGAGGCCCAAGACCCGAAAGTAAGTTTTATGATTGTGGACCTGAACAGGCTAAATAAGGCCTATCGTGCTGCACTCAGGAACAAGGAGGATGGATAAAGGGATAATGAATATAGATGCCTGAACAGCTACCTTAAATTTTCTCATATCATAAGTGAGAGAAACAGGAACTAGGAGATCATTCCAGAGTTTAGAAGCCGTGAAAAATGTAGATTGCGCCCGTTTGGTACGACAAGTGGAATTTTGCTGCATACTGATGATGTGAATGAGCGAACCAGTTCTCAAAGATAGCCGGAGATGGTATCAAAGAATATAATTCAGCACAATAGCCGTTGTAATAACGATGATACAAAGAAAGAACTGAAACCATCCTTCTATGCTCAAGGGACTGTGAGAAGTTGACGGGTCATTTAATGCTCTCTTTTGAATACGATCAACGATATCGCGTATTAGCACTAACCCAAAGGTGAGAGTTATATTCAGATGAGGCCGAATTTGGGCCTTATACAGCAGAAGGAGTTGTCGAGGTAAAGTACTGCTTAGATCTGTACAAAAGCGTATTTTACGAGCAGCTGTTTTTAGACAGAAGATGGTCAACCCAGATTTGAAAGTCATACCCAATAGAGTAATAGAGTCTGAAAACTTAAGAACTGAGCCATTCATACTTACAACAGGAAATGATCGATCTTTTTGGCGGACATGGAACACTGGGTTTTGTTAGCATTAAATTTAACTAGATTATTGCTTCCCATTCGAGAATACGTTGAATGTCTGTTGATTGAATTTGCCATTTCAGCTTTAATTTCTTGATTTGACATAGAAGGTGGATTATCACTATAGTATCTAGTACCTCAAACCACGTGTTGTAATACGTTTAAGGACAGCAAAACCTTAACTGTATAAGTATAAGTGTTTGGAACTGTGGTTTCATATTAGCTGAGTTGATCGACCTATTTACACAGTTCATCCATTAGCACACTATCTGCTAGGCATCATCACACCCTTATCGGGAAAAACCGAGTCTATGGCAAAGGATACGCAACGCTTCTTGAAATCATAATAGGCACTATCATAAGGGACAGGCTAGATGAAACGTTAGAAGAATGTACGCAACTCTCAGTAAACACAATAATTGCACTTCTGACAGTATGCATTAGAGTAGTATAGTAAGGCAGATCCTAATTCACTTTGTCACTAGAAAAGTAACTAGATTTGAAAAGTCACTAGATTGTGAAAAGGGATGTAAAGGCAACTATAAAATGAGTAGAAATGGTTGGTATCGTTACTAAGTGGGGTGTGAGTCCTGGCTGAAAGGAATCATAGGTAAAATGTTCGGTTTATGTCTTGGTGGTTGCGCGGTTCGCGTCTCAGCTAAAATGATCGTCCCTAAAAATAGGTGATGCGTGTTAAAAATAGCGCGTAACCGGAAAAGTCACTATATTGTGAAATGTGCTAGAAAATAAGTAGAAATGGTTGGCTAAGTGCGGTGCGGGTCCTCGCTAAAGGCACGTAATTATATCATGTGAAACCGACAGAACTCAATGGTATTACAATTCCGCATGGCGCATACGAGTTGGAACTGATCATCTACATAAAATCGCATATTCCTATAAGTCTCTTTAGTTTAAGAGCAAATAATAACACGCTCAAGTGTGAGCGTAGCTGTGAATTTTCCATCGATTTTACCCAAAAGAATTCCATTGGACGTATGCTAGGCTTTGAACCGCTGATTTAGGAAGCTAACGTTTTACTTATCTCTGAATTAGATATACAAATAATTAAACATACCAATAGTCACATTGAGTGTAATATTGTCAAAGGCTATCGCTTAGACAAAGTTCCTAGCAATCCTCAATGTTTGAAAGTAAACACCTATACTATCGGTAACATTTCGATTAAATTAACGAATCAGAATGGCGAATTTATCGATTTCGGAGAAAGCGAAGCATTTACGGTACGACTAGAATTAAAGAGTACGGGCTTAAAAATTACCAAGGTCCGCTTCCATCCTTCCTCAACGATGCTATAAATAAAGGACGTGAGCACAAACTGCTTTATTCGAACACGGGTGGTGCTGGCGAACTAACGTCTATCGAAAGGCGCTTCTTAGAATCCATAGGGTTAAAACCTCATAGAAATGGCGGAGTCGTTTAAACATCTTCCAAAGCGCACGTTTTGATGAGACCATTATCAAATCAGATATTCATACATATCTTCCGTACGGTTCTTCTAATTACGGATTGTCCGATGAGATCCGTACATTAATACAGTCAAGATTTGGTTATCGCCACATATGATAGTTTCCTGTACATTGAAGGTAAAATTGAATGGAGCACGGCGGAAGAACGAGCCGACGTAAAAACATGTTACCTAACAAAAAAACTTTGCACCATTCCTTACGAGTTAGAACAGAAAATGGATACATGCAAAAATTCGAGTATAACATCCGCACTCAAAGAATACGTATCGTATACATCGAATGAAAGCAAAAGGCTACAGCATTTGGGATGGTCGCCAAAGAATGAAGAACCGTTATAAGTAGAACACGCTAAAAGCAACAAAGAAAAACATTTTACCGTCTATATACCTCTAAAACACATATTATGAAGTATTAAAGGTTATCGACCAGTTATCGTGAATATGAGCAGGAGTTATTGTTAATACGTTCAAAAAGCGATGCTGATTGTTATAAGGGTACCGCAGATGATATTAAAATTAGCTTGAACAAAACTCAATGGAAGATTCTGCATGTCACGCTTAGCGACAGTGCCAAACTGGGTCTGTTCAGCAAATCAATAAAAATACAACCATTACGATTCCATTTCGCCAATGGGAACTATACGAATTACCCGCTTTAAAACAGGCGCAGTTGGATATACGGCCAATTAATAAAATTGACATAGTGCGCATTAGTAAATTTAAAAGCACGTTTGATATGGGTTATATACCAAATTGGTCGAGTGAACTTTTCAAGATTGTTAAAGTACGCGTAACCAATCGGGTCCCGTGCTTGCTAGAAGACATGAAAGCGACACCTATACTAGGTGGATTTTATGGGCAGGACCTGCAAAAGACTAAATATCCGAACATGTACTTGGAGGAAAAGGTCATTTGACGTAAGAATAAAGTGTACGTAAAATGGTTGTGATTAAACGAATATTCGTGGATCGACGATGACAATGTAGTTTTCTAATTATATTATTGTAACTACTTAAATATAAATAAAAATTCAGCATACTGTTATATCGTTTTTTTATTCATCTCAATTGAAGCACTCGTCTGGTAAAGCGATGTTTTGCTAGATGGCATTAATAAATAAATAGTTTTCAGTTGATGAAATATCCATTATAGCACACTTTAAATATTTTGAATATATCAGGCGCCTAGCATGACCGACTTCCTCCTCCGTGAGAATGTGTTTTTCGAAACGAACGCCTCAATAGAACAATTGAACGTTATCTTAAAATACTCGGGTCTTAAACGATTGAATTGTAATCCCAAAGGCGAATTGCCGCAGAGTTTGCCGTTATAATTCGTTTGTCGCCGAAAGGACTGAGAACAATTTTATTTTGCTTTATCGTATACTCTGAACGTTTTTTTGATTTGATCAGGTGTTGATGTCTTTTTACAACTGCATCATTGAATAGAGAT
This sequence comes from Vesta saturnalis, assembly GCA_036346205.1. NCBI lineage: Eukaryota > Metazoa > Arthropoda > Insecta > Coleoptera > Lampyridae > Vesta > Vesta saturnalis. The sequence continues at coordinate 45,710 of JARFJB010002525.1, forward strand.
TCTTTGCAGTCATCTGGAGTTATTTCTTTAAGGCTGACTGCAGTGGAGCCTTTAGATTTCTTAATTGCTTTATTTGAAATTGGTAGTGTTGTGTTCACTGAAGTCGGTTTTTCATACATTGAATAAAAGTAGAGGAAACTCACATGAAATAACCTCAACCATGGAAATAAAAGATGTGGTTTCCAGTTGAAATCTTGATTTAATTATGAAACTTATACATAGTGACGTCTTCGGAAAACTGAGATATATATATATATATATATATATATATATATATATATATAATATATAATATACATACATATATATATATATATATATATATATATATATATATATATATATATTCTATGTTCATCTTCAGACAGATAATATAAATTAAAATAACATTTAAGTGTTAAAAATTATCTACAGTCAAATACATTTATGTGATTTTTAGTCGAATTAGACATATGTTAACTTACCAAGATTAACTAAAATTAGTAAACATAATTGGATTGAAATCCATTATAATATTTACATTAATAATGTGGATAATTTATACTGAGTGAGATCTCAAGTTATCCCCATTAATGCCCTAAAACATTTTTTAATTAAAATTTTCACTGTAATTCCAAAAATAAATTAATATTAATTACCGTAATTACGGGAAACGTTAAGACCCACATGTTAATTAAGGTAAATTCAAACTTATTAAAATATTTACGACAATTAATAAAACGTGCTGATAATAAAAGTTACTGTCAATTATACAAAGTGAAAATTGTTTAACAAATTTTATACCAACTTAAACTACTAGACAAGTTTACCAACCTAATACATAAAACACCTATAATTATGTTATGTTACAAATAAAATTAGGCAAATTATACTCAATAAAACTAAACAAACCAACATTACTTTTAGTAATTTCAATACAGTTAACAATTTCCATACCAAACTTAAAGCTAGCATTCCCACTGACGAAAGAGCTAATTTAGTGTACAAAATTGACTGCAAAATTGCCCAAAATCTTATATTGGATAGACCTCAATACTTTAAAAACGTATGCAACACAAATATTCCATAAAAATAAACTTGATAACACAGCCCTATCCAACCATTATGTACAATTAGGCCATACTTTTGAATTTGACGACAAACAGATTCTTGCTTATGAAAGTAATCTACAAAAAAGGCTATTTATTGAAATGTTTTATACTCAAAATATAATTCAATTAATTTTAAAACAGATATCAGTAACCTGTAGTATTTATCTTAACTTAATTAAAAATTGTTAAACATAACATAATTATAGGTGTTTTATGTATTAGGTTGGTAAACTTGTCTAGTAGTTTAAGTTGGTATAGTTAATCACGTTGTATAATTGACAGTAACATTATCAGCAGTTGTAATGTCGTAAATATTTTAATAAGTTTGAATTTATCTTAATTAACATGCGGATTAACGTTTTCCGATAATTCAGTAATGAAATATTAATATGTTTGAAACGAGTCGCAAATTGCTTACACTTAAATATGTTTAATTGATGGGTATAAACTGAGATCTACTCACGTATAAATTATCATTATTAATGTAAATATTAAATATGTTCAATCAATTATGTTTACTACATTTATAATTTGGTAATTCAAGCTAATTACTAAAATCATAATGTATTTGATGTAGAATTTAGTAAATAGTTATTATTAACGGTTCATTTTCACTCATAAGTAAATTTTATATTTGTATACTATAGGATAATTACTGTAATCAGTATAGTATCTGCAGTTTTCGATAACGTCACTTATAAGGTATTCTACTCAAGTAAGATTTCACTAGAACTCATCTGCCTATTCATATCTGAGGTATTCATTGAGTTTCTTATATTCACAGTGGCAAGAACGATTCAGTATACAGTGCATTCAATAATTTCGCTCATGAATATTCGTCAAAGTTTAAATAATAGCGTTTTGATGCACTGAGTTTTGGCATGAAGCTACATTTGCATGATTGTACTTCGTAATCAAGCATGTCATTCAAACGTATCCTTGCTGAAGGAATATTCATAACTTATCGCTTTCATACCATTGTATCAAGATATCGCTTTAAACGTGGATTCATTGATTGAAAGACGTAATCAGATTAGCTGTAGTCAGGTCATCATAACTCTAATGCGCATATTGCAATCTATTTCATGAACGTAATGTAACATCAGATCGTATAGGACAGTTTTTAGAAGTGTACTGCAACGAATAATTGGTTTATTAGAAAATTTATCGATTCAGTTCATGCAAGTGCTGTGGCAGAAAGGGTTTCATTCTTCACTCGGCTTTAGTTAGTTGGGGACGACTACCTAAAACTGTCTTTCCAGATACTCGCTAAAGACGTAATGTGTGTTGCAAATGGATCCCAACGTCCCTTGACATGTCAATGTTACTGGAAGCTGCTACTAGCACCGTATGATGTAATATGGAGATACATCTCGTAATGCAAGTTACAGTAGCAATATCATAATTATGGTCAGCTATACATGTTTTCAGTCTAACGGTATTTTAGGGAAGTAGGCTTGCCATATAAATTTGGTATAGGTTTATTTACAAAAAAGTTCTATATTTTATGTTAGGATTCTGCACAGTAGTATTTCTTCGAAAAATACAACGGTTGTACTCTAAAATGTGTAACTTCTACTCAAGTGAAGTTAAAGGATAGCTATTCTGCAACTGAATTCAAATTATAAGCGGTGGAAATGCATTTGTTATTATACGCACCATAGAATCTGTATTCTCAAATGTAGCCATCACGCTAAGCAGTTCTTGCATTATATTGGTAGTTCGACATAAAGGCGTCTTTGATGTCTATTGATTACTATTGTATGCGAGTTTACATTGCATCGTTTACTCGGCAAAAGCTGTATACTTCAAAGCTTTTATCAAATAATTGTTTACTATGTTACATCGAACATGCTTTAATTCGATAATGGCGTTTATAGAGTGATGGTATATAGTTTATTAAATTAAAGATATAGCTTAAGCCTCATATCCATCAACTTCAACGCATTATTGCAATCATATTTACATGAAATGAATGAACAGAAACACTGTTGTACTAGTACTTGTTAATGCAATTTGTTAACATTCCAGAGTAAATACTATGTTCTAATAAATTAGCTTATGTACATTCCTAATATAGCGAAGAAGAAACATTTAAGACTTGTTAGGTATTTACCAATTTAATGGACGTGATTAATATGTATGTATCATTCAAATTTTTAATATTACTACCAAATATCCAACATTTGCATGGTCTAGGCTAATTATTATTTATCTAACATTCACATTAATGATATATCGTGAAACTGTCTATGTAACAACATTTTCAGTACATTATAAGCACTCGTTAATGAACTCCAGCATATTTTGTAATTGTTAGTACATTTTCATCTAATGCATAGCATTTACCATCTATAAGCATTTAGTCACTATGTCTTCAAATGTAAACATTATACATAATTCGATTTAATGTGATGCTTGTAATTGATAAATACAATGGTATTATACTTCTTAATATCTGTGTATTTTTAATGTAATCTTACCACATTTAATTCAATTTAGTAGAGATCTTTCTACTAAGTAGCTTTCTAATAAGTTTAAATTTACTGCATATTTTCATAAAGCAGTTTAAATTAGTAAACGACTTGCAGTATAGAATATACGAAATCTTGTGACAATTGATTGCCAATTAAAGTTACACTTTCCAAATACGGATGGTTTAAAATAAATTGTTTAACTCTTTTAAGCATTTCATCAGTAATTAAATATAGTACTGCACCTTAACTAAAAGATATATTATACAATCGACAGTATAAAATCTAAAATGCTCTCACTTTGTGAGATAATTATACAAGTTTCAATTAATGCACTGAAATTCACTTGCGACTGTTAATAATGCTTTATGTTTAATCTCAATGCTTAATAAATTAACAAACATTCTATGAAAATAACTAATTAATTAACTATCATAATTAAAACACTAGTTATAGGATTTAATTAAGATGTTAAATATTAAATTAAATATTAAACATGTTTCAATAATAACTTCATTACTTCGCAACGATGTTTATGAGTTGTTAGATTCTCAGGTTAACTGTCAAATTTTAAAGTAACGATAATCTAATGCCGTTTATGAGTACATTTAAATCTACACTATTATTGTATGAATCTAGGCATTATTTATGTAACTAGCAATTTTTCAAACCAGCCGTTTGTAAAGCTAACTGATCTCTGTCTGCCAAGACTTTCAGAATTTACAGTAATGAATGTACACTTAATTTCACATTAATAAAATACTTGGCATTCTCAAATACAACTTGAAGCCTAAAAATTTAAGTACTTAGTCTATTTAAAATAAGATAACTTTTCAATTTATGTTCTTCAGAACTACTTTTTAATTCATATAGTTCAACTCATAGATTTACTTCTAACTGTCATGTTTAATATGGTTACTGATTATGATTTTGTAACTTACCTTCTATCTTTAATATTCCTAACATCATTAATGACGAAGATCTATGTTGACCACATTTGAGTATAGATTCTAAAGTGAATCATATTTATAATAATTTAAAAATAAGTTTCCTTCAAACTAAATTTGTCTAGCGTCTTAAATAATATTAATAAGTTCTTGAAAATACTTATCTGTAAATTAAACAGAATATTTTTAAGTCAGATGACCTGAACTCTTGATATGGATGCTTATCTTCTCTTGCTTTTATGAGTGTACGTTTCAAATCTATACAATTTTTAACTGTTTCGATATTGCACGTACTTCGTAACACGATTTCATAGTTTTCGTTTAATGTACTATGGTCTACCAGATTTTGCAAATTCTCAAATGAACTTCCTGATCAGTGACATAACGTATTCAAATGACTTGCTATGTGTCAGTCTGACCGTATTATAGTATGCGCATTATAGATTACAGTAGAATTATCATTAAAAAATATTTTCAATCTTCAAGCTCGCTCTTAACGAAGTCTACTATGATGATGGTTTAATATTAATCTATGCCATCGGTTAGTTGTGAAAACTTCTTTTGCATTCTGAGTATTCATCAAATCCAAAACGATTACATCTATGCAACAAAACTACACCAGTCAATATCTAAATATGTTATGTCATCTAGAAAGTCTTAGAATAAAAATTTCTCATAAGTTGGTCATTAGTGCTCAAAATCATTAATAAGTGCTTCGTTTTACGGACATTTTTGACTGTTACCTACAGTTTGCTCATAAATCCGAAAACATAATGCCAAGTAACTTGTTAACATAACATTATTTTAATTTAGTATTACCATAATGAACGATTTTAAGATTATATGACTAATAAAATTAAATGTCAAAATGTTATTAATAAATATATTTTTACTGTTTCAAGAAAACATTCACTTGAACTGCTTGAAGATGTTGATGTAGATATTTCTCGGTTACTCATTTGTTGTACGGTACTAGATCCTAAGGTTTTGGGTAATTTTCTTCTTGTTTTCGATGGAGTCTGCTACGTACCCTTCAGTAACAGCATCGTTTTTCCAATCCCCATGCCGTTTTAAAGTTCTAATGTCAGCTCCACTGTCTGCCAAGATTTTGGCAGAAGTTCTACGAAATGAATGTCCTGTGAATTGATCGACATTGGGAATATTTAAATACTTGGCAATCGGTCGAGAAATCTGACCACATGTGTTAATGCCAATAGGTTTACAGGTACATTTACTCTCATTGTAGAATAAGAAAAACTTTTCAATCTTCACGTGCTTCGGTCTTAAACTCATTTACTTCATAATGAGGTCAATATAATTTACTCTACTGTCATCGTTTAATATGGTAAAAACCCTGGGTTTATGTGTTTTGGTATCTCTAATACCTTCTTCTTTAATATCTCCAACACACAGATTGTACAATTCTATGCGTCTGCAACCGCCAAACACACCAAATACTGCAACTATCTAAAATGAAATCATATTTATTAAGAATAATCTTAAAAATAAGAATTTACCTTCATAAGTAAGTATTTGTCTTTGGGCGCTTCACGAAAAACATTAAGTAAGTGTTCTTTTGAAATACTTCTTTGTAGACCACTCAGAACAGTTTTCAAGAATGCGAAAGGTTTGAAAACTTGCCGATGTCCACATCTCTTTGAGACGTAACATACTTTTAATTTGGAGTATATGACAAATGACAAACGATTTGAGTTTTCGACTAATAAAATAAATACAAAGAATGATTACCGTTAATAAATGAATTAATGAACTTACCTGATAAGGAAACACGCAAGCAAAACCTTCTTGTGTAACAGTTTCGTATTATATTTGCGATCTCTAATAAATCTGTCGAACCCTTTCTTATAAATGATTTCGGATTTTTTAGGTATAAGACTCAACTCAGCTTCTTCTGCTTTTTTAAGAATTTCTTCATCCACGTCTTTATCCATTTTTGCAAAATTTGTGTATTTACAAAAAATAAATGACGCTTAAAACTATGGCAATTATAATAACACCGTTCATGAACTCCTGTGAAACGATATTTTTTTTGTAACGATCTGAAATTATTATTTTATTTAAATTGTGTCTCAAAGTGGCTAGTTCGACGACAAATTGCATATGAAATTCGTTTATAATGCGGGATTATGGCATTCGTTTCCTCCTGCCGTAATCCCTTGCATTATAAACTAATTCCATAATATACCATTATTTACTTATTTTTATCACATTCCATAACTTATATTTAAGGTTACATAGATTTTATTAAATTCAAGATTTAATAATACTAACCTTTTCTTGCAAATATTATGAGACAAATTAATCTACGCACTAGCAAATGTGTTGCCTCGCTCGTTCAGAGCTCTCTCGAGTTGTGCACGCGTTCCTGTTACAACTCAGTTTTAAGATCTTTCCTCACTATAGCTCATTCAATTTACTGTTAACGTTAATTTTGTTAATCTAATTTCCTTTCGTTTGGTTTTTGGAAATAAATCTGAACTAGTAAAAACCTTCCACAAAATTAATTCTATACCTTATGAAATTTAAGTTTTAAAGAAAAATTTTTTTACAGAATTCCTTTAACAAAATTTAAAATTCCCAAAATTGGCTTTAAAACCATTGTTAAAAACTTTTAAACCCTAAAAATTTTAATTAATTAAATTTGTTTATTAAAATTTTTAAAATTATTAATATTTTTAAATTTAAAATTTAATAAATTTTTAATTAAGAAAATTGCATTTATTTAGGTTAAATTTATTGCGCAATTAGTTTAAAAATTTAAAAATAAATAATTATTTAATTAAAATATTTACCAATTTTTCCAAGTATTGTTTAAAAACCCTTCTTGAACCTGTTAAATTACCATTATTAAATTGGAATTTAAATCTTTGCAGTTTATATTAATTAAAAAGGCCAACCTTAAATTTTGAAAAGGTTTTAAAATTAAGGAAGTGGTTTATCGTTTGGGAAGGGGATTAGGAAAATTAATTGTTGAAATTGAAAATTTGTTCTTAAAAAATTTAAATAAAAACAACCGTTTGAAGGGTTTTAAAATTTTTTAAATTTGGCCGGGTTTTAAATTTTTAAATTTGGAAATTATTAAAATTGAAGGCATTTTTACCTTATTAAATAATTTAAACAATATGGTATTTTTATTTGACGGTTTCCATTATTTAGGATTTAAAACTAAGTTTTAAGGAATTAATTTTTTAATTAGGGAAAAGGCAGGAAGGAAAAAAGGTTAACCTTAAAATTCAATTCTTTAAGTTTTCAAAAGTAAAACAGGCTTGGGTGAAATATTAATTCTTTTACTGGTTAAAAATCATTTGAACAGTCAAAAGTTTATTTTTTAAAACGTTAAAATTGTATTTCAAAATTTAATTTTGGATTAATAAAAATACTAGTAATGAAACTTATTCTTTATAAAAATTCATCTAAAATTTCTTGTGAACAAGTTTTTGCGTTTTCACCTTCCATTTTAGAATGCAAATTATTTACAAACAAACAGTACCTTAGCAACAATTTAGCAATATCACAGTATCTTAATAACAACAAATTAGCGTACTGTCGACTTTATTTCACTGCATTTGCATTTAAAAACTTGCCGAAAATACTGAATCTTTTTAAAATTTTGTTCCAGTTTCATGGTGCAAAATAAAATAAAACATTGTATGTACCACCGGCATAATTGTAGATTATGGCTCTCAGGAATATAAAAGCCCTCCGCTTCGCGTCGGGCTTTTAACATTCCCTCGAGCCATAATCTTCTGATTATGCCCTTAAACCATAAATATCTATTAATTACATGTTTTGCAATTATTCGTTCATAACAATACTTATAATTAAACTGTTTTTTTTATGTTTTATCATATAGAAAAAGATACGGTTATCATCAAGAACAGATTTTTGCCCATTAATTTTAGAAGTTCTTGCACCGTAATGCAAACTTGATAATTTAGTGTCTGAAAATCTAAACTTGATTAATCATAATTATGAAACATTAAACGTATGAGATTATTCATTAGTGACCAACCTGCAGTTTTTTATAACCACCTCTGTTTCTTATTAATGACAATAAAGCAATATGTTTAGCAGCCATATTCAATGACTACGCTAATATAGTTGAAATCAAAAATAAAATAAGGCGTGAAAAAAACATATTCACTATTAAATTTATAACTCTAAAAAGGAGGATTGATATGGAATATTTGGCACTTTTAAGTCAATTTTTACTTATTATATATGTGGATGCTAACTTAAAAAGTCGATTGCATAACCTTTTATAGCTACATATGTACAGTTCTATTCAATAAAATCGGTGCACTCATTTTTAAGTCGATTGAACAGGCTGTGGTATCCATAGTATGACAATTTTATAGCCAAAATTCTGAGAATGGAGCGAGATTTTATGTTTCTTAAACTTTATAGAATTTGTAATTGTAACGTTATTGAATTATACAAACAATATAATTGCATAAATACTGAAACAGTATATAAACCTATACGTTATTAAAGGATTACAATATCAAATAAATGCCAAAATTACTTCCAAGAGTTATACTATATTTTACTGAATAGAACTCTACACGTAGGTTGGAAGATAAAGATTAAAACAAATTGCAACCTCTCATACGCTCATAACGAAAACAGGCAACATTGTAAAAACAAAAACAGTAATCTATGTCAGAATGACGTTTAAAACTTCATGTCAGATAGACATGGTAACTTAAAAAATAATTTCAAAGCCACCCACTTCTATAAAATGTCAATGATACATTTTAACCATTTTCATTCATATTTAATTATTTTTTAGAATTACCTTGCATTATATTAAGAAAGTTTATAAAGAAAAGTTATCTAAAATTAAATTTTCTTTAAAAAGTATATCTGCACTTTTTCTAATAAAATGAATCGTTATTCAGATATTGAAAAAATTTGAACTAACACTTAAATTATACCTTAGGAATTTTTGGCCGCTAAATTACGCGTCGTATCAAAAAATTGCATAAAACACGTGTTACACGTCTCATAATTTTAATTGAAGAATATGTGTACCAATTTTCGAGTCAATCGACCCATAGAATAAAGTTTAACAAAAAAATTCAACCCACCATTTCACCCTCTTGGGAGTAGAATTTCGAAAAACCCTTTCTTAGTAGATACCTACACTTCACAAAAAACACACCCTCCAAATTTCATGCCTCTAGGATCAACGGCTTAGGGTTAATATATCAGTTAGGACTTCCACCCACACCCGGCCGCACGCCACTGTAAAATTTTTTTGACCGGCGGAGAAGACGGCAGACATAAAATAAAAACCGACGTGTCCGAGATTTTTTCGATTGAGTTAATATTTCGGACGCGGGGCGTCGTTTTGGTCAGGAAATCCTTTTTTTTTACTTTTTTTGGTACTTAGGGGCCGAATTTCGAATTCGACGCCTAGGGCACGAAAGGAAGGTACTGTCAAAATTTGATGTACATCAGTCGAGCCGTTTCGGCTGTGCGATTATTATCAGTGAGTAAGTGATTTTCGCTTCTATATGTAGATTATTTGACATTGATTGGCCATTACTACATAATTTCAATAATGTCAACAATGCGTGTGCAGAATTTTATAATGTTTTGTACAGTGTATTGAATATCTATTAGACGTAATCGAACACGAACATATCCAGCATGGTTTACTCCTTTATTATTTCAAACATTAAACTAAAAACATGTATTTCCGGAAATATAGAAAAACAAAGTTAGTGCACTATGAAATTTTTTCTAGAGTTAGATCGTTAACCTAATTTTTAATAGAGTCTGAATATTATAACTACCTGCGAACTGTCGAATCATCCATTAATACTAATGCCAACCAATTTTGGTTATTCATACAACAAAAGAAAGGGACCAGCAGGATACCATCGAAAATGCCAATTCTTTTCGTGGTGTATACCTTCCCCAAACTGAAAATAGAAATGGGTCCAATGCTAGGGATATTGATAACATGCCATGTATTCTTATAGATCGTTTTACTGAGTTTGATGTTGTAAATGCTATTAATAAACTTAAGAACAAGTCAACGGCCGGTCCGGATCAAATTCCAAGCTTTGTTGTTAGAGACTGTTGTGAAATTATTAGTTAAGCCATTGACAATATTATTTAGTCTTTCTTTGCGAACTCGTACATTTCCCGAGGCCTGAAAACAAGCCCGGTTATGTCCAGTACTAAAGTCTGGGGAAGCAATGCTAATTAATAATTATAGACCTATTAGTATCTTATCAAATTTCTCTAATGTTTTTGAAATCGCCGTTTGTAATTGTCTAAAACGTCATATAAGCAAATATATTTCCCAAGCTCAACATGGTTTTATGACTAATCAACCTACAATCTCTAACTTAGCATATTTTACTCAATACACAACGGAAATTCTAGATAACCAGGGTCAAGTTGATGTTATCTATACAAATTTCGTCAAATCATTTGATCAGATTAATCACTCGATAATTAAGTTAAAAAATGTTGGTTTTCACGATTCACTTATTTTCTTCCTATTTACACAACCGCATTCAATATGAATCATACAACAATTATAATTCCGATCCCATCACTGCAACGTCAGATGTCCCTCAAGGGTCTAACCTTAGGCCACTTTTATTTCTTATATTTATTAGCGATGTATCGCTTGGATTATCGTGTAATCACTTGTTATTTGCCGGCGATCTCAAGATATATTCTTGTGTTTCTAATATTATGGATTGTATTTTTTTTGCAAGCAGAAATAAATAAAGTTCAAAATTGGTGCCTTCAAAATAGTTTAAAGCTACTCTAGGAAAATAAAACCAATAATTTATGATTATGTGTGTAGCGGTAGTCTTTTTAACCGTACTCCGTACTTAGTTTTATGGCCCATATAAACAATATTTGTAACTCTGCAATCAAGATGCTGGGGTTCATAACACGTAACACAAAAAAATTTGTTAATATTTCTGTTATAAAATTATTATACTTTAGCTTTGTTCGTTCAAAATTGGAATATCGTGCGTGTGTGTGGTCTCCTTATTACAATTATCAAAAACACCACTTGGAATCCATTCAAAAGAAATTTTTAAAATATTTGTCATTCAAATGTGATGGTCCGTATCCTCCACCAGGTTGCGATCATATGAATCTCGAGTCAAGATTTCATGTAGTCACATTAGACATTCGCAGACAGCTACTCTCGCTAAAGTTTCTTCACGGCTTAGTCCATAATTGTAGTAAATTATTGTCAATGTTGTGCTTTCTGGTACCTCCACGTCGTTCTCGTACTAGTAAGACATTTTATTGTAAAACCGCTTAATCTAATTTACTGTTAAAATCTCCGATATTTCAGATGTACATAGTTTTTAACAAGATATCTGAAAATGTTGATATTAATTATTAATCATTTGAACAAATAAAGCAAATTTTTATCAACTCGCAATAGAGTTTGTTTTCTAGCCTTTTTTTAATTACTTACTTAACATAGATTATGTACATGTTACCATTTTTGTATTATTGTTTTTTTTAGTATTAGGTTGGATACTATAATTGATATATTGTTATGTTTAATTGTCTACACAGTATAACTAAATCTTGAATTTTGTAATTTAACTGTAATTATTACAAATTGTCCTGTAAGTGGGAGTTTTTTCTGATGCGCAATAAATATTATTATTATTATTATACCAAAATGTAACGTTTGTCCTTGAGAAGAGTTTAAAGTTTACTTAAAAATTTTTTTTGTCGCTGTACATAAATGTGTGGAACAAATTCAATGAAATTTGGTCTATGGTAAAAGGAGAAAATTGCAGAAGGGTCAAAACCATCCTAACCCCTGGTAGTTTCTTTTAAATTTTCTTAGGGGTAGTGATACAGTCCTAAGATTTCTTTCACGAGAAGGTTTACTCATCATCTTCATTTTTGCTCTTGTAAAATTCCGCAATTTAGCATAGTTTCGAAGGAAAGAAAGGTTTTCTCAAAAATTGATAAACGGTATTCTCAGTTTAACAAAGTTTCAATACATTACTTGGATAGCCATGGACACAAAGATAGAACTAGTATTACAACAAGTGTTGAATGCGATGTCCACCTTCGTTAATGCCGAGGTCGATTCGACGTAAAAAATTGAGATGCACCCTCCTCAAAACATCGTCGTTTTCACTTAGTTCGTTTACAGCATTTTGAGTTCTGTTCTGCCCGCTCCCCGGATGAAGAAGTTGCAAGGGTTCAAATCTGGACAGCGGTGAGGCCATCGAATGGTGCTTCTTGCCCCCTACCAATCCATCTACCAGCTAATTATTTATTAAGATATTCTCTTACGGCACTTGCAAAATGAGGTGGTGCACCGTCATGCATGAAGAACTTGGTTCGACGCAAATCTAATAATTTCGGCAAAATTTCTTAAAGGAGACGACGGCAAAATGTCTTAAAGGAAACGAAGGTAACTAGCGCCATCCAAACGATCAGGTAATCGGAACGAACCAACTAGAATTCCCAACAATTTCGATTGACATTGATTTTAAATTCTCGTTTATAATGTTCTGCCTTTAATAGCATGGACATTTTCATCTGCATAAATATGCCCATTGTGTAGGTTCGTCAAAATAATTTAGGAAAAACTTAAATGTACTCCGCAGTCAAGTGCTTGTACTAGCTGTGTGTGGAATAGACGAATTGATTTTCGTCGCGTAAGATCCGACATACAGTGGAATCCCAGCCTCTCGTTGCAATCTTCTGGTACTAGTCCGAAGATTATTATCGATCATTTGAAGAACAGATTCCCCCGCATCGGGCGTCCAGCTTGAAGAGGTCTTCCATCGTTTATTCCAACTGTTTTCAACCTTCCTGTTTTTCGGGGACGTCCTTCGATTCTGGTAAAAGTCTTATGATTAGGAATTGTCCTGCTTGGATACCTCTCTTGCTACACGTAGACACCACTCATCGAAAGGAAAATTCATATTTGTTAGCTCCCCAAGTAACAGCAATAGAAATTGAAACTATAACGGTGATCGCGATAACAAAAAACTATACAAAAGCAACTAGAAGTGAACGAATTATTAGAATATTTACTGTCAGTAATAACTGACACAATGAATTTGTTTTCTGTCAAAATCATGACTAGGTTTGTCTCCATGCAGACGACAAACTAGATTTTGTATTGAAATTTTATTAAACTTGTCCTAAGGATATCGGTTAACAGTGTTTGAGAGAACATTTTTTCTTTCGAAAGCATGCGAAATACGGAGTTTTTACGAGTCAAAAAATGAAGATGATGAGCAAACCTTCCATTTAAAGAAGTCTTAGAACCGTATCACCAACCCTAAAAAAATTAAAAAAAATCACCAGGGTTAAGGGTGGTTTTGGCCCTTCTGCAATTTCCTGAGGCTTTTTGGATTAATAAAATGACGGTAATCCTCTAAGATGCACTTCTGCATAGTTCCATTGAATTTTTTCACACATTTCTGTACAACGTACAAAATGGTAATTTTTTTAGTATACCTTAAACTATTCTCAGGTAGAAAGGTTACATTTTGGTATATAGGTAAATTGGGCCCAAACGACTTTTTGGCTTACATAATACGTGGCAGCTCCATGTTCCAACAATTTTGGGACACACATATGTGTATATATATAATATATATATATATATATATATATATATATATATATATATATATATATATATATATATATAATTCTACAGTTCCGATTTGAGGTCCCATAGCAATTTATGGTACAGTTTTGCAGGAAAATTTATAATTACAAAGTTGGAAAGGATTTTCGAAGTTTATTATTGGTTCAATGGTTTTTCAGTTGATGTGCGGAATTATTTGAATAACTTAAGTGAACTCTAAAACTACATCTTTCCAGAACTGCAACAAAAAATTAGCTTTATAATAGTGAGGATACCGTGAGGTTAGCCTCCCATTTTCAAAATCAAATGTAGGAGTTTGCAATACCGTAAAACCATAACGTTTATTTCTATTTTATTTAGGCAATGCGTTTGGTTGTTTTCAGAAACTAGTGTACATTTACAATTTTTTAGACATCTTTATCCCCCAAATATTACTAACGTCCGGATATAATAAAGTTTCTTGCTTGCCCAATAAGGTTTGCAATTTTGATGCAGTTGGAGTATTAATAAATCTTTTGGGTAATAGTCGGCCAATTCATAGTTAGGTCTTGGTCACTTGGCAATTAATTTTTGCCGTGAACCGAACGAAATTGGTGCATAATAAATATGGAATTATGGCAATACACGGCCCAAATATTGGCCAACACTCATGGCCACAGAATTCAGTTCTTGGTCACCGAATAATCCATTTTACCCCGTCCACAATAAATGCTAATCAGCACTGGTGGGAATTTAGTTGTTGGTCATCGAGGCTATTTTGCAGTGTGCACAACAAAATTATTGTACCAACAAAGATTTTAGGAAAAATCTGTTTTTGACCACTTTACCTCTAAACGAGTTTCTTAGTAGCGGATAATGTGTAATTAAAGTTAGGTCCGGACAAGAGACTACCATTAGTTGATGTAACCGGAGCTAAAGTAAAATTTGGGCATGTAAAATTAAAAATACTCAAATAAATTTCAAACAAAATCTTGTGTACGGTAGGAAGTCTGGATTTGCACGCCTTCTTAAAATAAAAACACATACCATATTGTCTTTGCTAGTGCAAATAAAGATAATACTGTAATAAAATTAAAAAATAATCTACAAATATTTAAAAATAATTCCGGCACGCCATGTTTAAGTTTTCATGACAGACGCAAGTAGGCAGCGAACAAATACAAGTTCCCAGAAATAGGCCAGCGTCAAGAAAAGGAATGAAACCGGTATATTAGGTAGTATTAAACCCCAAAATAATGAAACATTCCAGATCTTATTCAAGGACGTATATCAATAAAATTTCATACATATCTAACCAGAGGTAATGTGCATGTTTAATGCATTTATATCAAAAATGATAATTGATATCCTCTTTTCTAAATTAAGTAATTACTGAATTAACATTCTTCGTGGAACGTTATCGGGATAGTCATAATCTGCTTGATAAGGTCAGATTACCACCAATAATCAATCCCGTCTGCTCGTGTTATTGCTACATTTAGAAAAAAGTTACATTAACTTAGATACTGTTATCAATGATACTACAAAATAAAAAGCAACGATTTACCTCACAATACGAAAGTATTGGGAGGTATAGTAATCGGTCGGCGAAATTTCGAGTGCAGCACTTTAGTTTTCGTGAGTTGTCGCAAAATAGAAAATAGATAGAAGGTAGATCCCAGCGTATTATTAAATAGGATTAAATTTTCTTTAAAATGAGCTACCATACTTAAAGATTGCTTTACCGTAAGGTGAAAAAAATAGGTTCAAACATGAAAGTTTCAAAATGTATGTCTGTTTGTCTGTATGTGTTCCAGCGCGATGGCGTCCACAGAGAGAATCCGATCGTGATGAAATTTGGTACTCAGGTTCGGGCCCACGAGTAAACGGAATGATGAACTTTTGAGCGAAATCTGTCCAGCCAAAATGGCGGAATTCCAGATTTTGGCCATTATAGAGTGCATAAATACGGACGCCTATTCGTAGCAAGGGTCTAGGACAATTCGCTGTCGCCGGTTCGCCTTCGCCGATTCACCGTCGCCAATTCGCCGTCGGGACAGTTAGCCGTCGGTCAAATTCGCCGTAGGGACGATTCGCCGTACAAATCGTTGCTTTTTGATGTGTTTCTCGTATGATAATGGACACCCTTACTTTAAATAGATTTTCTATGAGTTGGTAATGAGTGTCTCCTTAAAATTGTGTTTTATGAGTTTACAATGAGGGTCTTTACTTTAAATAGACTTTCTATGACATTCTTTATTTTAAATAAATGGTTTTTCCGCAATTTACATCAAATAATCCTTTGATAATTAACGTATTCTTAATTTAACAATAATTACATCTCGATATTGCTATAAATACAAAAGGAATTTCAATGGTACTAATATATTAGAATATCTGAGGGGCTTAGCACATAATTACAATATGTAGGTCAATTTATAGTTAATATGTACATATCCTATTTTACTTATTAAAATCGTTTTACATCTGTAGTATTTGTTTACGATATGCATTAATTTTGTGTGTTGGCATACCTAAGAACAAAAGAACAAATTAATTTTATAAATTCGTCTAAAACATCCCCCGACGGCGAATCGTCCCTACGGCGAATTTGACCGACGGCCAACTGTCCCGACGGCGAATCGGCGAAGGCGAACCGGCGACGGCGAATAGTCCCAAATCCTCGTAGCAAACCGGACGTCTCTACGTAGGCAACTAAGTGAACCATCCTAGAATTGGTTGATGTCCCGTCGTCTCGTGTTCAAGACGCACAATGTACGAGGTTTCTTTATCTTATCTTATTAGACGTGTTAAGACATTTCTGGCCATTTGCAATTTTTGAAAAAAAAATTTTGGCCCTTGGGATAAAAATTTGCGATTTTTTTTTTACATTTTTACACGTTTTGAACCATTTCTGACCATTTGTGATGATTTTTGGAAAGAAAATATTTTTGGCCCTTTGCTAAAAAATGTTTTTAATCGTTTTGAGCCATTTCTGACCATTTCAGATGATTTTTGGGAAAAACAACCTTTTGGCCCTTTGGTCAAAAATTTTCGAAATTTTTTGTTTGCATTTTTTACTCCTTATGAGAAATTTTAAAATATAATTCTAATTATTATAAGCTTTTGTTATGAACGAATAGGTATAAAGGTAAATATGAAATTAAAAATTATTCTAATTTTATTAAATACCTCGAGTAGGATTTGAACCTACGACCTGTACTCTAGCAAAGTACAGGTCGTAGGTTCAAATCCTACTCGAGGTAAACTTTTTATTTATGTATTTAATAAAATTAATAATAATTTTTAGAATTCTAATTAGTTTTTATTATTGTTAAGTAGAATTTATGTCATTTCGGAATTATATTCTAACATCTTAAAATTTACGCTTATAATAAATATATTTAAATACTTGAAAAAGGAAATTAAATCTATTATTTTGAAACCCATCTTTGAAACAATAAATATTCAAAAAATGATTATAGAAAACATACACAATTTTATAAAAAAAATAAAATTAATAATAAACAATTACAATGATGGAAATTATTATAATATACCAGTTCGTAGAATTTTTTGTAGAAGTGGTCTCAACAATTTATATTGAAACATTTACCTTGATCGTTTATCAAAATATTTCCACTATTTCCTAGAAACACTTCTAAAACACACTCTCTAGAACTCCACCAGCAACAACTCCACACAACAACACCCCTCAAAAGTCGCCCTTAAATACAGTTAATAACTGTTGTTTTAGCAACAACGAAAGTTAACTATGGAATAAATGTACAAATGTAAGAACTTTTATGTATATATTTACACGTTTTCAATTTAAGAACTAAATAAATGTATACTGCATACAGAACACTAGTTATAAAACACATCAAATTCTTTCAATTTTACTTCTACTTGTTTAAATTATCAATTACATTGCATTGTGAGGACATGTGTTACACAGATCAGATTTTTTTCTATCTAGCATTAATGAAATTTTATAAAGCAAAAGAAGAACATTGATATAAATTTATTATAAACCTCCTACTTTCCATCGAGGGTGGAAAGTAGGGGCCATTTCCACGAGAAGTGCACTCAACTATTTTTCGCCTCCTCCATCCCAAATTTACCTAAATAAAGTTTTATTTGAAAATGTAAACGTTCACCATTATCACTCATAATAAAATACTTATCTTTTTGGTTTTTTTAATGGTGTATTTTAAATTATACAAATTATAATCTAAACCATGACATTCAATTTGACAATATGGAGATATTATCAAGACAAACTCATTATTATGTTTGTTTACAACGTGAAGTTATTGAAATATGTAAACACCCTAATAATTTTAATAGACAAGAAGAAAGTCTCCGTTTAAATAGGTTTTGGCATCTTATAATTAAAAAAAAGCATAATGATACGTCTTAATTTTGATTTTAATTTTAACTTTTGGTATGTCTAGGTTTTTTGCTGTGTTTTTCTTAGACCTTGAAGCAAATGCTTTACCAATTATATGTTAAATTACCACAGCACTATAATTTAACATAAGTAGTTGAAATTAAATTAAAATTAAAAATTACAAAAAACGTTCTGCATTATGCTTTTCATTGTTAATAACACTTTCATTTATCGATACATCTCTTTGCTAGATTTAACTGGGTTATTTTATTTGATGTGATGTTTGGATTTGTGAATGCTTCTATCATTTTCAAATTGAAGTTTTTCACAACTCTACACTTACATCATAACTCGATTAAATTTTGTTAAATGTGTTTTTTGGCTGACAAATTTCATTGTTAGCTTTCGCCGTAGAGAGTGTTCTGATTTGTCATCTTTAAGGCAGTTTAACAATATTTAATTTTTAATGACCTAGTTATTCTTTACTAAAATTTAATTTTATAGTTGGCTTTATACGTTTATCAAACTGTTATATTAACAGCTGGCCGATGTTTGTTTTAATTTTTCAACTTTGACAAAATTGTTTACAGCATCTTTAACAATTTTTAACAAATATTACTACTGACGAAGATAACTGTAAGTGTTATAGAAACGTGTAGATTGTATAATTTAAAATACAACATTAAAAAACCCAAAAAGGATAAGTATTTTATTAACAGTTTTATTTATTTAACAATATTCAACTCTTATAATAAATGTTTATTATATCTTGAGCGTGGTATTAGTAATATGAATATTTCGTAATGACACTACATCAGTAGACTCATTGAATATTTGTGGCACATTTTCTTGACTAGGCGATGCAGTCATTCCCGTTGAGGTTGATCCTTGCAATATTTTTTTCCGAAGCACTTATTTTAGTACGAAGAAAGCTATCAATGTATTTTTCTGCAGTTGCGGAGGTACGTCAACTTCCATGTTTTTTAATTGCTGACATATCTGCTCTTGACTGAGCAGGTTTCAGAAGTGAGTCGGAAACAGTGACCAGAATAACAGTTAGAGTTTGGTAGCTTAAAAAAGTGGCAATTGTGCCAGGAATTTTTCCAAATTTGTTTTTACACACAAGCTGTACCGCGCATTTTCCTGATGAGTAAAACAGAAACAACCTTTTATGTGGTGTATGCAACGGTCTTTATATTTCTTGAAGATGCACATAATATCGATGCCATCAGTTATTTCATTGGTTATTAAATAGTTATTATACCTCCTTTGGTACTGTGTCTTGGATTTTACCGGCAATAAGTTAATAGTGACGTTTGTCTCTATTTCACTTAAGTCTGGTGGCGTGCACTCAAAATCACTATCATCAGTCATTTTGAAGTTTATAATTAATAACAACTATACATTCAAATTTCAGAAGATTAAAAAATTTCAATTGATTGACATTGGTCAAATAAGTAGCAGGATGAATACACCTGTAGTGTATGCAACCAATTATACACCTAGTGAGAACCGAATTTGGATTTATTTGTTAATAAATAAAAATTGTTTATAATGAAATGAAATGATAAATGATCTTCAAAATATGTACAAAATTTACGTAATTTTATTAAGTGAAACAAGGCTTTTAATTAAACTTAATTAAATTTTTCATTTATAAGAATCACAAAAAACTCCTCACGACCTCTATTAAGAAAAACTTAAACTACTTAATCGCCATAGGAAAACTAAACGTCCATATATATCCACGATTTATTGTGATGTAATAATTGAGTTTCCGATGGGTTAGGCGAAAAAGAAATAACCTTTGTAATTACAATGCATTTATGTAATTGCTTATCTTATAGCATAGTTACAATAATTTTGTTTTCCCCAGTTTCACTAGTGTGATAAACGTGGTGGCAGCAGAAGAAATAGTAATTGTAAATTACGAAATACCACACAATCTTGATTGTTCTATAATTACCATTTTCCTAGGAAAAAATCTTCACAAGTTGAATTGATGAAATCATTAAAGAAAATAAAGGTTAAAATAAAGCTCATGATTCTGTGGCATTTTATATCGATCGAATCGATCGAATAGACCGAATTGGCACACACTGTGTATATTTATAACCAAACTCGATGTCAGGTCTCCATATTATTTTACAAACAAGGACTATCTGTCAAAACCAAACTTATAGTTATGAACAAGCTTGAACACACAAAGTCCTTGTTGAAAATGGGCATATGTCTGGTCTGGGGGCTGCAATGCCAAAGGACATCCCATAAGACAGGAATTAGTTCTCGGGCCTTCGCCCTTTGTCGAGTCTCCGTCCCCTTGTCGTGTCCCTTTGTTATGGTGGTACGACTTGGACTTGATTAATGGTTGATTGAGGTTGATATGATTGAGATTGATTTGATTGAGATTGATCGAATTGATTGATTTGATTGAGATTGATCTGGTTGAGATTAATTTGATTTGATTGAGATTGATCTGGTTGATTGATTTGATGGATTGATTTGATTGAGATTAGTTTGAGTGAGTTTGATCTGGTTGATTGGTTTGATTGAGATTGACTTCTTTGATTGATTGGATTAAGGTTGATTACTATTAATCCGATGTTGAATCAAGCTGTAGGAATTGATAACTAAAGCAAACCAACCAAATGATTTTGCTAGAGTTTTGCAAGTTAAACATTTTGATCATCTTACGATGCTAAAACTCTAAAGGAATTTTAGTTAATTGAACAACTGCAGAATCGGTAATCATTTAATTTCCGAATAAAGGCTGATTAATTAATTAAACATCGGGGTAATGATTCCATATGGAGATTTTTATACCCACGCTGACCTGATATTACTTAAAATAAAAGATGAAATGTATTATCAAAGTTAGAAATGAAAGTTAGCGTGTTCAATTAGGTATTTACGATAAAGGTGAAAAGTACTTGAAATACAATTAGGCTACTTACATGCTTACGTCCAACACTTTTAAATGATTGTGTACAACCAGAAACTTCAAATTGTTTTAATAGCAAAAAAATGTAAATAACATAATTGTATTTTAAAGACATTTAACCTTCATGGTAATTACCTAATTAAACAAGCTGACTTATATTTACAATTTTGATAATACACTTCATCTTGTATTTTAAGTAATACCCGGTCAGCGTAAGTATAAAAATCACCATATGATATCATTACCCCGATAATTAATTAATTAATCAGCCTTTATTCGCAACTTAAATAATTACTGATTCTGCAGCTGTTCAATTAATTAAAATACCTTAAGGGTTTCAGCTTCGTAAAATGATCAAAACTTTAACATGTAAAACTAGCAAGATCATTTGGTTGGTTTGCTTTAGTTGTCAATTCCGAGAGCTTGTTTTAACATCGGATTAATGATGATCAATCTTAAATCAATCATTCAAGTCACTCTCAAAAAATCAATCAATCGGATCAATCCCAATCAAACCAACCAAGCTCAATCGAATCAATCAATCAAATCACTAAATCAAATTAATCAATCTCAATGAAATCGAGCCATCACATCAATCCACCTGATCAATCAAACCAAGCTCAATCAAATCAATTAATCTCAGTTAGATTAATCTCAATCAAATCTATCAAGCAGGTCAATCTCAATCAAATCAATCCCTATTAGATTAACCTCAATCAAATCAATCTCGTTCAAGTTACAACACCATAAAAAACAAGAGGCCCGACAAGTGGACGGAGACGCGACAAGGGGGCGAAGGCACGAGAACAGTTCCGGAGTCCCATAGCTGTTTTATGAGACAGCATTGTTGCCCCCAGACATTTATCCATTTTCAATAGATTTAGTGTGTTTGTAATTTCCTGTTTGGTTATAAATATACACAGTGTTTCAAAATGTCCGTCAAAATTTACATGAC
The DNA here is from genome assembly GCA_036346205.1 of Vesta saturnalis. Classification (NCBI taxonomy): domain Eukaryota; kingdom Metazoa; phylum Arthropoda; class Insecta; order Coleoptera; family Lampyridae; genus Vesta; species Vesta saturnalis. Next base: position 68,133 of record JARFJB010002525.1, read on the forward strand.
GTAGTTAAACGAAACCAGTATTTTTGAATTGAAAGTTGGTTCTGTAAGCTGTAAGTTATGATTTGATTGAGCTGGATTTGATTGATTCACTTGATTAATTGATTCGATTAAGATTGAATTGATTGAGATTCATTTGATTGGGATTGATTTAATTGAGATTGATTTGATCGATTAATTGATTTGGTTGATTGAGATTGATTTACTGAGGATCGACTGTTTCCCAAGCCGGTGCCCTCACGTTTAGGGAGAGTACCAACTCTGCGCGTCAGTTAGCCTTATCTACAAAGTAAACGGTCGCTTAAGAGAGTTAGGCATATACAGTGGAACAATCGTTACATGAAGGTTATGAAGAGTTGTTAGCTCAGCTTTTTGATTGATTTGATTGAGATTAATCTGCTTGACTGATTTGATTAAATTATTTAGTTAACTGATTTGCTTAATTGATTTGATTAATTAGTTTGATTAATTGGAAGTTGTTTTTCTTTGCAAGCTGTGACTTAAATCAAGTTAGTACTTTTAAAATAAAAGTTGGTTTTTGCAAGCTGTAACTTAAATCAAGTCAGCATTTTTGAAATGAAAGTTGTTCTTTACAAGCTGTAACTTTACTCAAACCAGTATTTTTGAAATTAAAGTTGTTCTTTGCAAGCTATAACTTTAATCAAACCAGTATTTTTAAAATCAAAGTTGTTTTTGGCCAGCTGTAACTTAAATCAAGTCACTAATTTTTGAAAGGAAAATTGGATATTGCAGTCTGTAACTTAAATTAAGCCAGTATTTTTGAAATAAAAGTTGGATTTTACAAGCTGTAACCTAAATCAAGCCAGAATTTTTAAAATGAAAGTTGGTTTTTGCAAGCTGTAACTTAAATCAGGCCAGTATTTTTGTAATGAGAGCTGTTTATTGCAAGCTGTAGCAAATCAAGGGGTATTTGAGTAGTGAAAGGATGTTGTTATTGGTTACATAACAGGGAAATCCTCACGCCGTACACACAAAAGAACGTGACCATCATAATTGTACGTTTAAGGTATGTTTGCGTTTTATGTAATTAGCTAATTCGTGGGTTTTTCCAAACACGTTAGAGATGTTTGAATAGTGAAAGGATGTTACTGTGGTTATATAACTGGGAAATACAGAAAATAGTTGCTTTATGTTAATGATTGCGGAAAACCGTTAAGTACTTGTCTTAAATTTATTACCAAATTACCTTGCGATTTAATATTGGGTTGTAATTAAAAATATGTTTATGTTTTTGATTGAGGTTGATTTGGTTAATTGATTTGTTTAACTGATTTGATTGATTGATTTGTTTCAGATTGATCTGATTGAGATTGATTTAATCAAACTCTATTACAGAAAGCATTAATTAGTTTTAAAAATACAGCAGTATATGGCGTCACAAACAATCAGGGGGGCATGAGAAGGGACGAAAACCTGAGAACAAGTTCTGTGGCCTTCAAAACGAAAATGGTTGCAAAAACAAAAATGACCGACAAGATGGCCCCCATCATCAATCAGAAACCAGTTGTGTGGCACGCCCTTAGGTCCTCCAATCAGAACGCAAGGGCTGGGGCAGTATTCAAGCGGCCAAAACCAATCAGAGGCCTCCCTTGAGGGCGCCTTTATTAGAATACCATTTCAAATTTCTAGTTTTCTCATCAAGGGGAGATCCCAATAGAAGGACGAAGCCCCAAGAACAAGTTTCGGAATCCTATACCTGTCTTATGATAGATATTTAGTTCTTAACCAAATTAGGTAGAAGTAGATATATTATATAAAGCCCACTTAATAAAAACAAAATATACAAGCAGATGATAATATTCAAACAATTTAATATGTAAATTACATTAAAAAATTTTATGATATGTGTCAAAAAACTCTCTTGAGTGGAGTAAAAATCCAATGTTTCGAAATACTTACAAATTTTGTTTTTAAATGTTGACTTAGAGGCTTTTTTATGTCATTCCATAGGCGGTTGTACATATGTGTTACCTAATTTGAATAATATTTGTACACCATAGTTGATTTTGTAGTCTCATTCTAACTTTGTTAGAAGATCTGGTGATATATGTAGGAAAATCTGCCTTTGTTTGAATGAATTTATATTTGTATGTGCGAATATTAGGCATTTACAGATAAATAAATTTTTAGATTAATGAAATGGGAACGGCATGATTCTCGCACATCGACACCGGCTAATATACGAATTACTTTTTTTTGCAGCTTGAAGATCTCGACAGCTAATTTCGAGTTACCCCAGAAGAGTAATCCATACCTCAGATGTGATTCAAAATATTAATGGTATACTATTTTTAACGTTTCTATGAAACCTAAATATTTTAATCGTCCCAAAGCAAATAAAGCCTTATTAGGTTATTAAAAGTTTTTGTTATGAACGATTAAGTTCGAAGTTAAATATGTAATTTAATTAATTTTTAATTAAATAAAACCTTGTTTAATTTTTGGGTTAGTTTTAAAATATGATACTGCCACTTAAAGTTGTAATCAATGTACAGTCCTAAAATTTTACATAAATTTACAAAGGTTACTTCCTTGTTCCCAACCAACAGACTATTTAAAGGGAATATATTATTTTGAAAAAATAATACATTGGATTTATCCAAATTGAGTAGCATTTTGTTTTCGTTAAACCAATGTTGTACTTGAGACAGGGTTGCTACTACATTAGTTTTTAAGTTTTCCAGTGTACTCCCATTTACTACAAAAGTTGTGTCATCTGCATACGTTGTTGTTTTACATGGACAGCATAAATTAATGTTGCACGGTAGTCCGCTTATAAAAATTACTAAAAGTACAGGTCCTAAAACAGATTCTTGAGGAACCCCGCATACAACTTGTTCTGAGCTTGATTTAAATGAAGAGATTAAGTTATCATTTTTATGAATAATTTCTACATATTGAAGACGTGAGTGAAGGTAAGGCTTGATTATATTTAAAACTGGTCCACGTATACCGTAGTGGGATAACTTATGTAATAAGATTTCATGGTCAATCATAGCAAATACTTTGGACAAGTCGCAAGTGATGTTAGCAGTACACACTTTGTCGTTCAAATTATTCATAATGTGACTTATAATTCTATGCAACGCGGTAAATGTGGATTTACCTGCAATACATCCACGTTAGTAGAAAGAGGGCACCCTCTCCTCCACTTTTTTTACGTCACAAGCTCCGCCCCCTGGGACACCTCACCTTTCGCCCACGTGGGAGACCGTATTTTCCACCCCTATGGTTTCTTTTCAGAGGTCTCTTTCAACCCCTAGGCGGAGTTGAGCCCCTAATTTGGCTGTATTAAGAGCCTTTTTGGCTGTACACCCCTTGGAGGTTAGGCAATTGCGCACACATGCAGTATTCTATTGGAAGGTATTATGTCAGGCCACGCCCCACTTTTAGCTGATTGGTCGTACGTGCACCAGCCTCCCTGGCTTCTGATTGGTCCTTAGCCCCACCACTCAGTCGCTGTGCTCTGATTGGAGGACTAAGTCTCTGTATTCTGATTGGTTATGGCGGGAAATTTGAAATTGTTTTTAATAATAAAGAGGTTCTTGTAAGACACGCGTAGATCTTCAAAACTTGTTCTCGAGTCTTCGCCCCCTGTCGCGGTCCCCTGGTTGGTAATGGTATGGGGCCCTAACTTTATATATAAGTTTAGAGCTTAGCTCCTGTCGTGCTCCCCCCTTGGTGCAATTGTATGTGGGTTCTAACTTAATCTTACAGTTGTAGGCCTTCGCCCCGTCATAAAAAAATTGTATTCTAATAAGGTGGCCCTAGCCTTGTAAGACTGCATTTGTATCAGGGTCTGCTGCCAAACCCCTTTGAGTTAAAATTGACTTTAGCGCCATCTAGTGGCGTATAGACTAATGAACATTTTCTATAATAGAAGTTGATCATGCACACCTTTTCCTTGCTCTCTCTCTTTCGGCTCTTTCTCACACACAAGCAAATTAATTAATTAAGTAATTAATTAATCAATCAATCTCAAACAAATCATGATCGATCAAATCAATCAGGCCAATCTCAATCAATCAACAGAAATCATGTCTTACAGTTTGCGAAAACCAGATTACAGTTCAAAAACTGAATACATTAAAGTCTAAATTAAATATGACGTGAAATAATAAATAATTTCTACCCTAATGCAATGATGATATATATATATATATATATATATATATATATATATATATATATATATATATATATATATATATATATATATATATATATATATATATATATATATATATATATATATATATATATATATATATATATATATATATATATATATATATATATATATATACAGCGTGTTCAGCGAGGAATGGGACAGTTCAATATCTCGAGAGCGGATGAAGATTTTTAAATTATGAAAATATTTCTGTAAATATCTTCAAAGGGCGCACATTTGTTGGCACAAAGATTTGAATCAACGCCCATCACCGCCAGGTGGCGCTATCTCACTTCAATTTTTTAAATGCAATGCCCTATTATTTATTTCATTTTTGGATTATATGACATATTTGTGATGACTTTTATTAAGACTCCTACCAACCTATCTTTTGTAGTTTCTGAGAAAAAAATAATCCTTGGAATTTTAGCACAAAAACGTAATTTCAGGAAGTGCTCATAACATTTGAGTGATACAGACAAAATAGCAAATTTTATACCAAATGAAAGATAAAAGATTGTTCTTCCACAAAAATAATGCAGATAACGCCTAAATAATGCGATACGCTGTACACTAAATTGTAAGGTAGACCAACTTATCACAGTCGTTGATTAAGAATCATGTGAAACATTTATCATGCCATGAAAACAAACGCGTAATGAAGTGTCTGTCAAGTTTCTGTCAGTTTACAGTTTCAGTTTTGAAAATCGTTTGTGTATCTTCAAATTCCATAATTATGTTTACGTTTTCTAACGAAGAATATTTTGATATGGTAATAATTTATGGTGAATGTATAAAAAATGCAAGGGCTGCTCAATTATTGTATGCTGCCAGGTTTCCCGATCGACGCCATCCCGGAAAAAATACATTTGTTCGTGTAGCAAATATTTTGAGGGGAACCGGTCATTTTTCTCACGGTAAGTGCGAGAATCGCACAAAGACAGCAACAGATGAAGCACACACCGTCGGTGTATTAGCATGTGTAGCTTATAATCCTCATGTGTCTGTGAGATCTATTTCTGAAGAGTGTGCCGTATCAGTTGGTTCTGTCCATAAAATATTAAAATCTAATAAATACAAACCATTTAAAACTCATTTGGTACATGGACTGCATGCAGGAGATCAAGATCGCAGACTTAATTTTATCACCGGAGTTTTTATGGAACATTATGCGCAAGACCCTAATTTTCTAGGTCGTATCGTGTGGTCTGATGAAAGTAATTTTTCAAACAATGGAATCGTTAATCGCCACAATTCCCATTACTGGTCGTCAGAAAATCCTCATTGGGTAAGAGCAACCAATTTCCAAGTGAGATGGAACATAAGTGTATGGTGCGGAATGATAGATGACAAATTGATTGGCCCATATTTTTTTAATGGCACCTTAACAGGTCAACGCTATTTGGATTTTCTTGAAAATCAACTGCCTCCTTTGCTTGAAGATGTAAATGTAAATCTGCGGCAAGTGATGTACTTTCAACAGGATGGCGCACCGGCACACAATAGCGCAATAGTGAGAAATTATCTAAGTAGAGTGTTTCCGCAACGATGGATAGGTACAAATGGTCCCATTATATGGCCAGCTTGTTCTCCTGACCTTAGTCCCTTAGACTACTTTCTTTGGGGACATTTAAAGAGTGTAGTGTATGAAACACCTTCTAGAGATGTAGAGAAGTTACAAAACAAAATTAGAATTGCTTGTGCAAACATACCACGAGAAACTTTAAGAGCGGCAACTAGTGTTACATTAATTAGGCGTTATCAAACGTGTGTAGAAAATGATGGAGAAACATTTTAACATTTAATTTAATTTGTGTGCTTTCAATTAATAAAATTCCAAAAATTATATTTTTTCTCAGAAACTACAAAAGATAGGTTGGTAGGAGTCTTAATAAAAGTCATCCCAAATATGTCATAGAATCCAAAAATTAAATAAAAAATAGGGCATTGCATTTAAAAAATTGAAGTGAGATAGCGCCATCTGGCGGTGATGGGCGTTGATTCAAATCTTTGTGCCAACAAATGTGCGCCCTTGGAAGATATTTACAAAAATATTTTCATAATTTAAAAATCTTCATCCGCTCTTGAGATATTGCACTGTCCCATTCCTCGCTGAACACGCTGTATATATAATATAGAGTTAAATTAAATTAACATGATTTTAAGAATATCAAACTGGTATAATAGAAATGAAAGGCAAAAGGTTTTAATGGTTTTATTATTATATGCCAATTAACAATAACTACAAGTTTAAATCCATATATATACAGGGTGATTCGCGAGGAAGTAGCAATATTTTAAAAATATGTCGAGGAAGCCAAAATAAGTAAAATAAACTCATATGTTCAAGTCCGATTTTCATTTGTTTCAGAGATATTTAAAAAGCAAACAAAAATTTATTACAAAATCAATTACAAAAATAAACAAAATAGCATTAATTTACGAAAAATGTTCGAAGCATTAATTTACGAAAAATTTTCGAAAACACCACCGCCCACTTGGATACACTTATTTGCGCGTTTATAAACTGCACTAGTAGCGAGTTTCAATGAACGATTGTTCGCTCTAATGATAGCTGCTGCATTAAGAATGCGATCTAGTAACGCTTCCCTCGTTTCCACTCTGGTAGCATAAACTAACGACTTCGTCCATCCCCAAAGGCAAAAATCGAGGGGAGTGAGATCCGGTGATCTCGGTGGCCAAGGAAGCGGACCGCCTCTGCCAATCCAAAGATCGCCGAAAGTGGTATTCAGAAAATTTCGTACATTATTTGAATAGTGAGGAGGCGCTCCATCATGTTGGAAGATAATTCGTTGTCGAATATTTAAAGGTGCTTCGTCAAATATTTCTTCGAAATGGTCTTCTAAAAAACGTAAATATCCTTGTCCAGTAAGGCGCGCATCTAATACGAAAGGACCGATTAATTGATCATTTAGAATACAGCACCAAACGTTAATGCTAAATCGATGTTGGAAATTGTGTTCTATCGTAGCATGGGGATTTTCGTCCGACCATCGATGATTATTGTGGCAATTGTTAATTCCATCTCGCGTAAATTGAGCTTCATCCGACCACAAAATGTCTTTACACAATCTTCTGTTTTCCCGAATCCAATGACAAAATTGTAGCATTAAAGGATAATCGCCTTTGTGGAGATTTTGTACTTTTTGCAAATGATAAGCGTTCAAACCTTGTTGCTTAAGTGTTTTCCAAGCCATTGTTTGTGGTATTTCAAATTGGATTGCGATGCGCCTTGTACTTATCTCTGGATTTTCTTCTACCACATCCAGAATATCTTCTTCAAGTCCAACAGCGATTCCGTGTTCTCTTTCAGAAACAATACTTGCACTTGTAAATGTCCCAGTTTTGCCGGCATGTGTAAAAACAGTTTGAAATACTCGCTTGTTAGGAACTCTTCGATTCGGAAAACGACGTCGATACTCCTCCACTGCACGAACATTACTACCATTACAGAACCCATAAACAAATATCATATCGGCATATTCTTTATGACTAAATTTGTGGGGCATTTTACAACTTCATAAAACTAATGTTGAACAACTGTCACTTTAACAACTAACTGTCAGTTTTCATTTCAGTTGCCTACTTTCACCTAATTACACATAAGTTCTGGTTGCGTAATCCAGAAAGTCAACTCTTAAAATAAATACCCTGTTAGGAATTTTGCAAATATTGGCGATAGTGAGACCGTTCTTGGTGAGAATTTATTAGCCGCCAAATTTAAAGTTACTAAAAGGGCAATAATTATTTTAAAAGTTTCCTTTCTGGATTTCGCTCTCAGAATTACGTGCATAAGGTCAATACATCAACGTACTTCGTAATAGGCAAAAAATTGATGAGATTTGACATTTTAAGAAAAAGTCAATTATCCCTGAAACAAATGAAAATCGGACTTAAACATATGAGTTTATTTTACTTATTTTGGCTTCCTCGACATATCTTTAAAATATTGCCACTTCCTCGCGAATAACCCTGTATATATATATATATATATATATATATATATATATATGTTTAATCTGCAATTGAACATGAACTTCGGGCCCGGCGGAATGTTTAATCTTGCATAGATTAAACAGGATATTTTAACAATTTTTTAGTAATAAATTGAGAAATATAATTAGAATTAAGGCATAACAATTAAGAAATATGTAAAACGATTAGTAAGTAGATTGAATATAAAGCAGGTTAATTATTGCAACAAACTTGCTGATACAAAAGTGTGCAAGGTTGAAATTACACACAGACACACACACACGCACGCAACGCACGCGCGCACGCGCGCACAGACGCGCACCGCGCACCACGCGCGCACGCGCGCACCGCATACGCGCACGCGCACGCGCGCACGCGCACGCGACGCGCACGCACGCGCACGCGCACGCGCAACGCGCACGCGCACGCGCACGCGCACGCGCACGCGCACGCGCACGCGCACGCGCACGCGCACGCCGCGCACGCGCACGCGCACACGCGCACGCGCACGCGCACGCGCACGCGCACGCGCACGACGCGCACGCGCACGCGCACGCGCACGCGCGCACGCGCACGCGCACGCGCACGCGCACGCGCACGCGCACGCGCACGCGCACGCGCACGCACGCGCGCACGCGCACGGCGCACGCGCACGCGCACGCGCACAACGCGCACCGCGCCACGCGCCCGCGCACGCGCCACTGCGCCTACGCGCCGCGACGCACGCGCACGCGCACGCGCACGCGCACGACGCACGCGACAGCGCACGCGCAACGCGCACGCGCACGCGCGAACGCAACGCGCACGCGCACGCGCACGCACGCACGCGCACGCGCACGCGCACGCGCACATGCGCAACGCACGCGCACGACGCGCACGCGCACGACGCACGCGCACGCGCACGCGCACGCGCACGCACGCACGCGCACGCGCACGCGCACGCAACGCACGCGCACGCGCACGCGCACGCGCGACACGCGCACGCACGCGCACGCGCACGCGCACGCAGCACGCGCACGCGCACGCGCACGCGCACGACGCTAGCACGCGCACCGCACGCGCACGCGCACGCGCACGCGCACACGCACGCACGCACACGACGCACGCGCACGCGCACGCGACGCACGCGCCACGCGCACGCACGCACGCGCACGCAGCACGCAGCACGCGCACACGCGCACGC
>JARFJB010002525.1:82500-200000 GCA_036346205.1 Vesta saturnalis
GTTCAAGAAGAAGAAGAACGATAGACCGATAAAGGATGTTATTAAAGTAATTCTAATGATGTATAGTTGTTTATAATAATAATATTTTTCAAACAGCTAAGCTTTCCTTCAATGTTGTTAATAAACTTGTAATTATATCCTGAACGGTGCTCCCACGTCTAATGATTCATCAGTTGTGCAGTTTTACGAGTTTTCGCGTTAGCGTGTTTTTCGAGTAGTGTGTTTCGATCTGTGTGTTTACGTATTTACGTGTTTTCAGTTTTATAGTGTTTTGCAGCGTAAGTTTTTAATAATTTTTTTTGTTGGTTTGTTTTCGTTTATATAATATTTTTCGAACGTTAGCGTATTCTTCAGTGTTAGAACTGTTTTTCTAATGGTGTTTTTCGTTTGTGTTTTCTTTGTTACTGTTTTTCGTTAGTTTTCATGTTTTCTGTTGTGTTTTCGGTTTAGCGTGTTTTCGTTGTGTGTTTTCGTGTTAGCGTGTTTTCGTTTGTGTTTGCTAGCGTGTTTCGTGTTGTTTCGTTTTGTGTTTTCGTTTAGCGTGTTTCGTGTTTGGTTTTTTGTGTGTTCAGTAGCGTGTTTTCGTTTGTGTGTTTTCGTTTGCGTGTTTTCGTGTTTGTTTGTTTCGCGTTTGCGAGTTTTCGTGTTAGCGTGTTTTCGTGAGTGTTTTCGGTAGCGTGTTTTCGTTTGTGTTTTCAGCGTTAGCGTGTTTTCGTTTAGCATGTTTTCGTTTGTGTGTTCGTGTTAGCGTTTTCGTGTTTGCGTGTTTCTTTGTGTTCTAGCGTTAGCGTGTTTTCGTTTGTGTGTTTTCGTGTTAGCGTGTTTCCGTGTTTGCGTGTTTTGCTTGTGTGTTCTAGCGTTAGCGTGTTTTCGTTTGTGTGTTTTCGTGTTAGCGTGTTTCCGTGTTTGCGTGTTTTGCTTGTGTGTTCTAGCGTTAGCGTGTTTTCGTTTGTGTGTTTTCGCGTTTGCGTTTTTTCGTGTTTGTATGTTTTCGCGTTTGCGAGTTTTCGTGTTAGCGTGTTTTCGTGTTTGCGTGTTTCTGAGTTAGCATGTTTTCGTTTGTGTGTTTTCGTGTTTGCGTGTTTTTGCGTTAGCGTGTTTTCGTATTTGTATCATTTTACGTTTGTGTGTTTTCGCGTTTGCGTGTTTTCGTGTTAGCGTGTTGTCGTTTGTGTGTTCTAGCGTTTGCGTCTTTCGTGTTAGCGTGTTTTCGTGCCTGTATGTTTTTGGGTTTGCGTGTTTTCGTTTGCTACTCGTGCTAAAACATTGATAGTCGATTGTATGTAGTTGTAGGAAATATTGTGTTGACTAAAAACCATAATTGCAAACGCTGCTTGGGATGACCAGTCTGTGGAACTATGTTTAATTAGCTTTTCGACAGATGTATTTATGATAAGATCAGGCTTGCATGTAAAATAATATAGAGATGAAACTAGCTAGCTAACGTGTTTGGCTACTACATTCAACACAATATTGAAGATTCTGTTTATGTATTAGAAAACGTACTAGTCTCGAAACAGAATGCAGATAAAATTGAACTAAATGAATACGTTACAGCTTCTGAGAACGAACTGAAAGATTTGAAGAGTATGCAGCATGTCCAGAGCCGTGCTGAAACCAGTTAATGTCCATGTAATAATAATAATAATGTCTGATAAAAACTGTCAGGGTTATTACCTGATTTATGGGTTGTTCCAATATAATCGTTCATGGTGAAGACGATGAGATGAATGTATCTCAAAATCTCGATGACGGTGATGCTCTCTATGAAATTTCAAATAAATTATTTCAGATTAGAAATTTTAAAGCGTTTAGTTAACATTGCTATTTATCTCAACTGATAAAAAATCCATATAACGTGAAGTAAGTGTGTGTGTGTGTGTGTGTGTGTGTGTGTGTGTGTGTGTGTGTGTGTGTGTGTGTGTGTGTGTGTGTGTGTGTGTGTGTGTGTGTGTGTGTGCTGTGTGTGTGCGTGTGCGTGGTGTGTGTCGTGTGTGTGTGTGTGTGTGTGTGTGTGTAGTGTGTGTGTGTGTGTGTGTGTGTGTGGTGTGTGCGTGTGTGTGTGGTGCGTGGTGTGGTGCGTGTGTGTATAATTGAGTATACAGATAAATCATGATTGCATAGAAAAGAGAGTATATCCGTATAAAAAAGCATCGGGTAGAAGTTTTTATTATTTCGACTAATAATTTTTATTTGTATTGTTATTAGTGTTATTAAATATTTGTATGTAGTTATTTCAACATGATATTAATGAATTCAATAACAATAGTTTATGTAATCTCGAGATTCAAATTATTTAAAGTAATTTCGCGTAAGCAAAATTTTTAAAACATTTGTAAGTATTTTGAATGTAAATTTATAAGTACAATATAATTGCTAATTACGAGGGGTCTCCAAATAGTTGGTACGTATTCATAGATTTAAACTTGTACTTATTGTTAATTTATAATAATATATACATACATATATATATATATATATATATATATATATATATATATATATATATATATATATATATAGCATCATTGCGTTAGGGTAGAAATTATTTATTATTTCACGTCATATTTAATTAGACTGTAATGTATTTAGTTTTGAACTGTAATCTGGTTTCCGCAAGCTGTAAGGCATAATTTCGGTTGATTGAGATTGACCTGGTTGGTTTGATCGGGCATGATTTGTTTGAGATTGATTGATTGATTGATTAATTGATTCGTTTGTGTGTGTGTGTGTGTGTGTGCGTGTGCGTGTGCGTGTGCGTGGTGCGTGTGCGTGTGTGTGAGAGAGAGTGAGAGAGAGAGAGAGAGAGAGAAAGAGCCGAAAGAGAGAGAGGGATAGAGAGGAACAAGATAGAGCAAGAGAGGGGTGTGCATGATCAACTTCTATTATAGAAAATGTTCATTAGTCTATACGCCAATAGATGGCACTAAAGTCAATTTTAACTCAAGGGGGCCAGGGCGCAGACCCTGATACAAGTCCTGTCTTACAAGGCTAGGACCACCTTATTAGAATACAATTTGTTTTATGACGGGGCGAAGGCCTACAACTGTAAGATTAAGTTAGAACGCACATACAGTTGCATCAAGGGGGGGGGGCACGATAGGAGCTAAACTCTACACTTACCAACCAGGGTATCGCGACAGGTATCGAGAACAAGTTTTGAAGGTCTACACGTGTCTTACAAGAACCTCTTTATTATTAAAGACAATTTCAAATTTCCCGCCATAAACAATCAGAATGCAGAAACTTAGTCCTCGAATCAGAGCACAGCGACTGAGTAGTGGGGCGCAGGTCGAATCAGAAGCCAGGAAGGTTGGTGCACGTACGGTCAATCAGCTAAAAGTAGGGCGTGGCCTAACCTTACACCTTCCAATAGAACACTGCATGTGTGCGCAATTGCCTGATCTCCAACATCCAAGAAGGCTCTTGGTACAGCCAAATTAGGGGCTCAACTCCGCACAGGGGTTGTAAAAGACCTATGAAAAGTAACCATATGTGTGGAAAATACAGTCTCCCACGTGGGCGTAAAAAAAAGTGAAAGGTGAGGTGTCCCAGGGGGCGGGGCTTGTGACGTAAAAAAGTGGAGGGGAGGGTGCCCCCTTTCTACTCATGTTGCTTCACGGTAATATTTAAGTTTGCCTCAAAATAATCTTTAGTGCGACTTTTTAATGCACACTCGAATACTTTGGCCATAATATAGCTATAGGACAGTAATTAACAACGTTATTTTTACCTTTACATTTATAAAGTCTACGAACCTTGACGGTCTTTAAAATGTCAGGAAAAACACCGCACTCAAAGTAGAAATTAATGGCACGAGAAGCTCTAATAATATTTTGAGGTATTTCATAATGCCCTGTAGCGGATGAATTTTTTAAAGCAGAGATAATAGATTCTATTTCTTGCCGTGTTGTTGAAGTAAGGAACGGAGACGACTCTTTTAAGTTTTTCAGTTTTTATTAACGAATCTGTATTTTCTTCAACTTTGTATAACTTTTCATTAGGCTTCATAATAGACTCTATGATGAAGTGTTCGATAAGGAGATTATCAATCAACATATTAGCAAGGTTGCTACCATGCTGTCAGACAAAAGTAGGATCTTATTCTTGTTATTGTTGTTACTATCTTCAAGTTCCACGTTCACCTGAGGTACACTAGTGGATGGATTAGAGTTAGATATCTTAGTCTTAAAATTAGTTTTATTTATTTCGTTAATTTCTAAGAGCTCATCAAATAGATTTGTTGGCAGAAGAGTGAACTTTGTTGATTTCTTTACTAGTAATAGAAGGCTCCGTCATCTTTACGTTGTTTTTGTTTTTTTGGTTTAGGTGCAGATAATCTATTAGTTATGTTATTCCGTGTCGTATAACATGAAGAACCATACATATTTATCTAACGACAATAGTGCCACAGATGTGTGGTGCTTGACAAATAGAGATACGGAAACAACCCTGTCTATGTGAACAGCATAGCTACCGCACTTCTGGGTCACTCTACAGTGTAGCAATGTCTCAAGGTCACGAGGGTGCTGCCAGATTTCGCGTTGTATTTATGTTCACTGAAATTTCATTAATGTTTTCAATGTCAACGCTTGTTGGGTGTATTATATTACAATTCTTCACAAATGAAAGCAGATAATGAAAACGGGAGTGTCCAAAGTTCATTGACTTCTTTAAGGTTAAAGTTTATTGACCTATAGGGATGTCATTACAGTTGTCAGAAATATAAAAATAGAACAATTTCTTGAAAACCACACAGTCTATTGATCTTTAAAAGTGGGTCTCAGATAAGAGACATAAACTCTAAAGTAGACTCTGACCTTTTCAAGGTCAAGGTTTATTGACCTCTAGGGGTATCATATTACAATTCTTAGAAATCTAAAAATAGAATCAGTTCGTGGACGCGAAAAGAATGATAGATTGTTGTTTATGCTAAAAAGTAGGCCAAGGTTAAATGGTTCTTGTATGGGCTAAATTTAGTTAAAGTCAATAGGTTGCCTAAAAGTATGTCAAGTTGAGTATTTGATAAGTTGAAACTTGTTCTGGTACGTACTAAAGCCAACGGCGCATTTTTATCATATAAACAGCGTAGTGTCTAAATATAAAGCCAAAGTTTATTGTCCTCTACGCACCACATTTTTTTAGAAATCTGAAAATCATCAGTCCGTGGAAATAAAAAGAATGACAGATTGTTATCTATGCTAAAATGTAGGTCAAGGTTAAGTGGTTCTTGTATGGCTAAATTGAGTCAAAGCCAAATAGTTGTCTAAAAGTAGGTCAAGGTGAGTATTTGACAAGTTGAAATTTGTTCTGGTAGGTACAGAAGTCAAGGACAGATTTTTCTTAAATAAACCGCGGTGTGATGTGTTGGAATCAGTCAGTTAGCAACTTGTAATATTATTAAACATGAAATTATCTGGGTTAAATTAAAACACCGCTTGCAAGCTCTTTAAGAATGTGTGCTACCTCGAGATATCTAAAAAGTATAACACGATAGATGTGGCTGTCCGGTGAATGTATAGCGATGAAAACGGCTGATTTTAAATGTTTATTACTTCAGCGCGTTTATGAGGATTTCAAAGAAGAAACACGCATTGAAGGATTTAAAACGTTGCTGAACATCAGAGATGTGCGCCTTAGTAATTTAGGGGCGGCTGGAAAAAAAAAACAAAACAATATTTTGTTTTTAGTAGTAGTGCTACAACCCCACCAAATGAAAATTACGCACGCTTTAACCAGAATCATTTCTTAAACAGTGTTTAGTCGTAGTGGAGTTGCGAGTAAGCAAAGTCGTTACCTGATTATAATGTCATCAGCAATAAAATGATTTGTGGAACGATCAAAACGGTGTAGTGGCAATAGTAAAAATAAAAATGAAGAGAAACAAAATGAAGGTTATTCTTCTAACACTGACTGGTCATCATTTCAACATAAAAATATTTATCAGAAATGTATTAACACGCAGCCAATGAATAATTAATCGATTGTGCATATAGAAAATGGATACAGTACATACTCCAACATTGCACCAGTGGTGCGTATGGGGTGTGGCACTGCGATCAAAGCAATAATGTGATGTTAGACATGAAGGAATGGAATAAACTTAGATGGCATTCGTGTGTAGAATTACAATTTGTCCGATCCCAAGGAATTGAAAGTAAAATTGATTAGTCTCATGTAAACTAAGAAAATATATAATCTATGACCAACATTATGAATCTACCAAACTTGGTAACTGGGCATTGAGTAAAGGATTAAAACCAAATTTTGAAAAACGTTATAATAGAAAACTACAACCGCTGTTCTTGCACATTCGATGCTCATAGTGTAGAAGAACTATCCAATTTGATCTTATAATGTGGTGTGTTTATGCAACAAGATGAACTACCGTTGTTTTCGTGAGAAAGAATTCCATGGTAGTGATGATGACATTTATAAAGACATTGATGACGTTACAAATACTAAGTATAATATTAATTCACGAAACACTGTATTCTTAATGGAAATATTGTATTATCGTCCTACATATCGAACGTACAGCATTTACTAAATACAGAAATATTAATAACTATGATTTGTTTTTGTGATTTTGATTTGAGTGTAAATACTCTGCCTTATCCATTTAGGGAAACATTGTTAGCTAAGAAGCGGAAGAGTGAAGGTGGTTTAGTTAGTACTATAAACAATAAACTTCCGGTTGAATTGCATTTACATGGTTACCAGTATTATGGTGCTGGTACCAATTCAGAGAAACGACTCACACGCAGTGACCCTGGTGTTAATCAGTTAGGTGCTCAGTTATCACACCTATTTCTAAATCTAGGGTCAGTTGTCAATTGTCTGAACTGACGTTTCGGACGTCTATGTCAGTCAGCCTATGCGAGCTGCGACAATGTTATCGCCGCTGTGCTCTTTAATTTGTAGCCGGTGAAGCCGTGCGGTTCTTTTCAAATAAAAAATCAAAAAGAAGCTCAATCTCGCCACTATCTGATACTTATCTTTCCGTGACTGGCACCTGATCTTACTAGCCGTGTCCTTAATTTTACCTGAATAATTAAATAAATGTCTAATTAACCCAAAACAATAAATATTATTCGTTAACACATACAACATACATTTGGTTAGTGGTTAATAACTTCCCCAAACTAACAAAAATCAACATTAAAAAACAATTGTATTTGGTTTTTATAACACATTCGTTAAAATCCAAATTGCCCAATAATACCTATTTACACACACACACGCGCGCACGTGCACACGCACACTCACACGCACACGCACACTCACACACACACGCTTACGCACACTTACACGCACACGCACTGGCACATGCACACGCACACGCACACGCACGCACACGCACACGCACATGCACACGCACACGCACACATACGCACACGCCTATGCACACGCACACGCAAACGCACTAATCTTGGGATAATTTCTGAAGGATTTAATTGAGTATAAGTGTAATATAGCAACATTTATGACATTATTATTATGGACAAGTACATTTGTAATCATGCATCGCCTTCATTTTTATACAAAGTTTAGTTAACAGTAGCATTATGTAAATGAAGGCTGTCGAAGAGAATTTTCACATTTCATGTTTTCAATATCCTTCGGAAGGCATAATTTCTGTATTTCAGTTGTCTATATTCATATACTTCGTTTATGGATAGAAAATCTTGGCTTAGTAGTATGTTCTGCTTCAATCCTAGAAAGGAGAAATAATTTGTATAAGATTTGTGTTAGATAGCTTTTAGAAAGAAAACCGTGCCAACGATAACGAAATTACAAAAACATCAGTGCGCGTAGTGAACAATTATTGCGAGAAAACCTTACCTTGGGGCTAGTTGAAGTTGTACAAGCTGGATTTAAAATTATACGTGAAATAAATGGATGTGAGTACAAAATAGATCACAACTCTTTGGAGGCGTACGTTTGGAAAGTGTAGCATATGTTGAGGGAAGTCAGACTGGAATGTAGGGTGAACTTATGTTTTTGGGGTCACAGAATTCGACTATAAACTTATTTTGTTCCTAAAAGTTGACTTAGTTAATTATAAGGACAATTTAATATTTGACATTTATATACAAAATGTGTGATTTTATGTGTTTCAAAATGGCAAGTGGGATATCATTTTGAAGGATATGCATATAGAATTTATTGATAATTTTAGTTTTTTAGGTATTTGATTATATAAGTAATGTATTTGTTAATTTAAAAATTAATAACAATTCGAAAATTTGTTATCCAATCGGAGCATTTGTTTGTATTGTAAATTGCTGAGTAGAAAGCTAAAATTAAAAAAAAAAACTAAAGATTTGTCATTTTTCTTTTCAGTCTATTATAGAATTTCAAAAGAAGAACATATACAACTCAGAGCAGACATAAACAATTGATTTTATAAAATTAACCTAAATTTGATCTGCGGTTGATACATGTTCGGTTGGAATTTTATAACCTACAAACGATATCTATGTAAAATTCGTAAATTGTGTATTTTGTGTTAACGATAAATGTTAAATATGAATATTATTTGATTTAAAATAAAATTAACTAAAAATAATAGTGATTATTTAAATTTTAATAAAACTAAATAAATAGTTAAATCAATTACCACTATTGATGAATTCATGTACTTGTTAATGCTACAAATAAAATTAAGTGCTCCGATTCCAATTGGAAGCAATTTATACAACTGGTAACGATTCCCACATCATAGATAATTTCGGGTATACATCAAGGAAGATCCACAGCATTCGCACATGGTAACCAGGGCATCCAATCAAGGACAAACTAGACCATACTTGGTGAACACACAACAGAAAGTTAAGTCGTAGTAGACCTTTTTAAGTTGTGTTGAAATTTGCAATAATTTAGCCAACTTCGTTCATTTTTGTGTCATGTGAATTGCATACCTTAGTGGCTGAAGCATGCGTTTAGATATTTTAAAGTGGAGGTTGAACGCGCAATTTAACGAGAATGATGCAGTAGAGGTTTGGTTCTATGCAGAATATTATAAGTAAATGGTACATTAGCCCATTTAAGTCAACCAAGTTTGGCTGTTTGCACAGGAATTTACTTATTTGGGATAAACGAATATCAAAACTCTTTTATATTTTCATTTCAAGATTAATTGCACAACCAAATTTGAAAGCGTGGCTTCGTCAGCATGGAGTTATCTGTAACAGTATACCAGTGACAAACAAAGTTTAAAAGTACTACAAGTATTTCATTTCTAATCATTAGTTTATAAGGTATTTTTAAGCTAATTCAGATTTACTAACATTAGTATTTAGATTTGTTACTTTATAACTTTTTTTTATTTTTATAATAAACCTTGTTATTGTTTCCAATTTTACATTTATTACATTTACGGTTTACTTGTTTTCCATAAAATAAGTTGGCGTGCGAGGTATTTTAACATTTAGTTACAGTTTGAAGGTGCATATTTTTTGTAAAGCGAACATATATAACCACACACATTTTCTAATTAAATCAAATCAAATTTTTAAGAACATGGCCTGTTTAATCGTTGACTGAGCTGAAGGCACAAAATCTTCTATTTATTATTAGGAGCATAAGTAATATTAGGGGTGGAATTATTAACAACAACCTGCTACACCCAATTACTACTTTTTATTACAAAGTAAACTTTAAGTATCAAATATGGATTGTGTTATACGTTTTCGTATATGTGTAAAGTGTTCAAAGCACAATATTTTCTAGTCTATGATAACGTAATTTATAAAAAAAAATATTATTATGTTATTAAGTTTATGCTTACCTATTTAAATGGAGAATATTTTCTTGTGCAAGTTGTCATTTTTCAACAATACATTTATGAACTTAATATTTAAAGAGGGCGGCAAGTATGTTGAAAATGATGCATGATTGTATCTACAGGGTGCATAATAAAGATCATATAACTAAGCTTCAGAACCTATTAAAATGATTAAATTCGGCACAAATAAGATTAACTCGTATTTTCATACATGTTTGATGTTTAAAGCAAATGATCATCATTTATATTGCAAAATTAATACATTTGAACCATATCCCCTAAATGATGCTAGCCGAGGTATAAAGTTAAAGAAGCGTACAAATATAAAGTTACTTTTAAACCGTAATCCCTATAGCATTGTATCATTATTAAATTAAAATCGTATACAAATTAATAATTATTGTATCGTACGAAAGGTTACATTTTAATATTTACATATATATATATATATATATATATATATATATATATATATATATATATATATATATATATATATATATATATATATATATATATATATATATATATATTTATTTATTTATTTATAGTACATAATATGGACGAAAATTATCGCTAAAATTTCATTAACTTTTGTCCCAATTCCTATATACAAAACATTGTTATTACCTTACCTTCATAGAATACTTTTTTGATGCGTATATGTGTGAAGTTAGCTTGGGATTCGGATTCGTCATTTCCCCAGATTCGTTTTTTTTACAGTGGACCAGTGGAGTAAAATTTAATTTACAACGAAAAGTTTAGATAATGTTAAATTAAATTAATACCGATTGTTTCATATCAGAGGGGCGTATGCGCCAAAAATACAATAAATGCAATTTTACATCAGTGATATGTATTCTACGAAAATACGTTTAATGAGGTGAATGTAAGGAAGGCAAAATATATTCTTCTTCGTACATTCCACATAAAAAATGTAAGTACATTAACAACAGCAATACCCCAACATTTTGCCCTACATTCTTTGTTAATGCAGCATAGCACACACATAAGAAAGTCATGTGTTGGTCATGTAAAATTTTTATCATTACCGAAGGGATAGCATTGTAGAAACAGGTATATTTTTAATATCTGGTATTTTCATTAATAGTAGTTTACCACTAATCACTCTATTTACTAATAACATTTCTAAAATTAATATACACAGATTGAGTGCAAATTTGTTAATCTAATGTCTATCTTCACATTCCTAATTCTCAAAGAAAAAAAAGTATAAAACAATTAACTATATTGGTCTGGTTTAAAATTCACTGCATAAGGTAAGCTTATGTTGTGCTTGCTGGTAAAATACAAAGTTGTATTCTCCAATATATTGCCAAGATTATACTTTAACCGCAGAGCAGATAAAATAATTTTTATCAACCATTTTAAGTAATTCAAATTAAGTACTAGTACCAAATAAAATATAATACTATGCACGACGATTTATAAGAACTAAAATCTCTCACTTATTGCTCTAGTGCGGTTTTTGAATTAACATCTTTCACTCGATGTTAAAATGTCCCTTTATAGTCTTGTATAATAAATTACTATAGCACGTCCCAGAATATTAGACAGTAATAAATCACCTTAACAACGACAGGTCAGTGGCGTCCCAGCATATGAGGTAGTGGTGTACTTATTAAAGTCATATACTATAAGGTCTGTAAAATGTAAAAATTTACAATTTTTAATACACTGAAATCCCAACCATACGTCTATGAGTTGTCTGATCCTTAAGCTTAAGTCGATTTTTAAAGGGTCGTCTTTTGTTTGCACTTTACTTAAACCGTCTCTGTTTAATACAATATTTTGCATGCGACACATTTACAACATCTTCGTTTAAATTAGCCCGGTTTGCTACTGATTTCTGTTTGCCGCTTCCATACAAAAAAGACACAATTGACTACTCTCTGATATACTGGGACGTACTTTAGTGATATTGTTTTTCTAGGATATTCAAGAATGAATAAATTGTATATTTTCAGATTATTTAATTATGACTATCATATCTTTGTACAGTTTCAATGTTAATTTATGCTGTGGGTCAAACAAAAATAGGCCCTTTTTAAATGTGAAATAACTTTTTCATTTCTTTGCCGATTTCAGTGATTAAAAATTAAAATGGTACCAAGTGGACCAAACATATTCAGGTTTAGGTAAAATAAATTATTTCGGCTCTTTGCAATATGTAATAATAGTAATAGTGAAAAAATATTAATTTGACAAGAAAAACAAAGGAACTTAAGAGAAAAGACAACAATAAACTATAAATTGAACTTTAAAATTTAAATATTTATAAAAACCCTTCATGAATGTGTATACCTTCATGATCAGCAACTTCTTGCAGCATTCTTCTACGCCACTACCTTATGGATGCGTCTATCGTTGTTTGAGGAAATCCTTGCCGACATTCAATGATACGATTAGTCTATTCTTCAATGGTAGTAAAATTCGCATTCAAATACACAATATTCTCTAATATACCTCATATTGTGTAATCAACCGGCTTTAGATATGTGCGGTTTGGTGGCCAGTTTTTCGGTTTAATAAAGTCTGCACAATTTTCTCGAAGATAACGTATCGCGCTTCTTGAAGTATGCGCAGGTGCGCCATTCTGCTGAAAGGTATAATTTGGGATCATATCCTCTATTTCTGGCAGCATGTTTGACAAAACATCTGTCTGGTAAACCTCATAGTTGATTTCTTGATCCACAAATAAATAAATTTTTCCTCAGCCGACACGCCAACTGATACCATTACGTATATTTTTAAATTAAAATGAAGCTTTAAGATGCGTCTAGCAGTCGTTCTTTAATGCCAGTTGCTTTATGAATTCTTGTTGAACTTACAGTTTTTTCAGGTTCCAGGTGTTTTCTACAAGCTTTCTGAATGATGTCAGGCGTCCTTGAGGTTCTTTTTCTTCCACAATCAGGCTTGGTAGTTAATCTACCGTTAGTTTCTCTGAAATGAACAAACAGCTTCTTAATTGTTGACCGTTTCCAATTTTTCTGAGGAAACATAGGAAAGAGCTTCTTTGCACCATAATTATAGGATTTTATAAGAGGTTTGATTAATATTTTATCTTCTAAACTAAGAATAGCCATTTCAAAATATAATGACTGATTTATGATGATTGGGAATCTGATTGTTAAACATAAACAATCAAAACATTCATTTTTGGTTGCTATTACATGCACCTAAAGTGTTGATGGAAATCTAAGCTATGCTTAATTAATTAAATTATTCAATTTAGTTTTTATAAAGTGCAATAAAAAAGATTTTCATTTTAATAAAGAGTAGTAATAGTATTCCATAAAATATCATTTTTCCGAAAGTTTTGCTACAGTTTTATTCATTTTGCAGATTTTTAAGCTATGGGTTTTACTCTCCCAACGATACGAAAACGTCATTTTACGTAATCTTAACTTGGTACAATTTCAATTTTCAAATCAGGCGTATATTAAGAAATATTGTTTGGATATCCTGTACAAAAATCACAAAAATCGGTCAAGAAATAAAAAGGTTACTTAATATTGAAGAAGGGGCTACTTTAATTTAGCCCACAGTGTAGTTATTATTTATATAACTTACCCACATTTAAGAATATCCTGAATTTCGGGTAAAAGAGGATCTCTTTTACCGTACATTTCAGGTAATACGTTTCGTAGTGAATAATATTTATCAATTTTATACTTTGTCTTCTCCAAACTAAACTTGCAGCCTCTTAAAAAAATTTAAAATTCACTTGTCTTCTAGATATAAACGGGAAGTTTATTGAGCGTTGCATTTCCGAATTTATGTGAAATGCTTACCTGTTCTTGCTTTTAAATCTTTAAAACCCATTGTTTAATGCTGTTAATGTCATCTTTCACTCGGTTGGATTTTCATTTAGTACTTGGCACGCCCTTCTACTAAGGACTTCGTTCAGTGACATATCTGCATTCAAATAACTTTGGCATATTGTCTCACGTGTGATTTACTGTTGCGATGTACGAATAGGCATAGTATAAATTACCAATTTAATACAACTTGTATTGCCCCAACGAAAGTCTGACCTTGCTAATGGTTTAATATTAATTTTTGTTGTTTAACGATTTCACATGCCTCATCATAAATAAGTAAGATAAACCAACTAAATACACTTATTTAATAAATAATTAGTAAACTTATTTTGTAATTCCATAACTTATAATTGAGGTTATTTTATTAAACTCAAAGATTTATTAACACTAACCGTTCTTTCTTGTAAATATTCACGACAAATTAATTACCTTCTATAGCAAAAGTGTTGCCCCTTGCTGATATCCCTTCGGGTTGTGACGCGTCCCTGGTTATAACTCAGTTTGTACACACGATTTCTTTCCCTCACCTGTAGTTCATTCAATTTACCGTTTAACGTTAATTCTTTCCACATTCTACATTTACATTTTGTTTGATTTCTGGACACGCAAAGACTCTGATACTTGGTGAACTAACAACCGTTACCCTAAAACTGGGCTCAACCCTTACACTAGAATAGAAAACCGGTACCAGACAATTTTTATTCTCCTGTGATTGAGAAGAAATTACTGTATGGTGTTTGTTCGAAATTTTTGCCACAATCCTTTACTGGAGAGCACTTAGGAGAGTCAATATGTTTCGGGTAGACTGTGTACCGCTACAGGGTGACATAGAAAAAAGTGTCATGCATAGTGCCACGCGATAGAGGACACTAAAATAAGAAAAAAAGTTTCTATAAACTTAGGTCCGCAACGCCTTCGTTTAAAAGATATAGGGTGTTGAAGTTTAATTATTTTTTTAAATATCTTTTTACAATGATGTAATAAGCGGACGAAATTTTGTATACAGGGGCTTCTTATCACGCAAAATTCAAATATGACCATGTTTTTATTTAGTATTTTTTCTTTTTGGAATTCCGTTCAATATATTATTTAATGTATTTGAAAATCCGGACATGCTAATAGACTTCAAGAATAAGGTACACTACGTTTTAAATAATCTGTGCAAATTGGCTCCTTGGCTGATTTCAGTGCCTACATCTGTAGGAATGTATCTATAACTAGATAGTTTTATACATAGTTTATACTTATCTCGCCCAGAAAGTTGTTAAACCGTAATAGTGAAAGTACTAGTTCTTTTTACCATATCGTTACTAACTCGGCCGATCGTTGTAAAGATCCAGCTTAACTTTACTAAAATTTATGTAATTAATTATGTTTTTAATTGCCCTACAGTAATCAAGATAGGTAAAGTTGTTTAAAATTGAAACCCATTACAAAAGATTGCGCGGTATTGCACCATAAATAATTAATTTCAATCCTCTCCGATGTAGATATTAAACAGCATAAAATGCTATTACGTCCGAGAACCCTCAGCCAATCACAGCCAGAAGACCCCTGCATAAAAGCCGGATCCACCCACCGCGAATCAGCTAAAAAAACTACGGCGCTACCGGAAGAAATCTTACTTCCTACTGCTTTTTCCGCGACTACTCTACTTCAATCGCGACTACTATTTTTGCTATTTTTGTTATTTCGCGACTCCGCTATCCTGACACTCTCGCGTCTCCAACAGCCAGAACCGAGATCCAGACCGCGCGCCTGCCGTAGTTAGTTTCGTTGTATACGTCGCCGACCTGCCGATTACCATATCCGTTTATCCTGAACCATCGTGCATCTTTAGTCGCGTTACTTCGCCGCCGTCACCAGTAAATCATCATTATACAATCAAACTGCTGGTTGAGATACGCTAAGGTTAACAGCACGTAAGTTTTATTGCACCAATTTTCTTAAACATTACACCAGACACCTAAAGAAACGACGGGCTGTATAACCGGAAGTTATCTAACCGTTCCAGTACAGACACTAGAAGTATACGCCGGGATGTATAGCCTGAAGTTACCTTCCGCATTCATACACACACTAGAAGGATACTCCGGGCTGTATAGCCTGAAGTTACCTTCGGCACACATACACACAAACCAGGACGTTGCTACTTCGGGCTGACACCCTGAAGGCATATTTTATTTACTCCAGCGGCAAGAAGGGTACTCGATCAAATTCTACCGCTCCACCTGGAGATCCCTTTGTACAGCAGTCGACGGGCTGGACCCAGAATCTTATAAAGGGCTCTCCATTAACCAGATATTACACATACATTACACATCCAATACACCGACCAGATCCTGAGGAAAATTAGCAATACAAACAAGCGACGCCTTGACCTAGAGGTACTCTCAATACCAGAAGTCGTATTCGTAGAGATCACCCGCGTGATCCTCCAGATATATAAAGACGAACCCGTGGTGCGTCTACGTGATAAATTACATTAAACGTACTCCTGCGTCTCGCAATCGCATATAAATCACTTTCTTGAAACACCTGAATTCCGTCGAAAACATTTCTCAGAATTGTTCAATTAATAAAGAAACAACCGTTTAATAATAACTAACGTAAAAGATCGTGATAAACTCCGTCTTCCTTGTATTTGTTAGTTAGAATAAGTTTCGCTCATACGAAAAGTATACGCGTTTAACAAAAACCGACGTTTTTCTAATAATAAAGAATTAATACGTTTATTTCCGGGCATAATTAAATGTTAGATATTCATTCCATTACTGTAAATACGTTATCCATTAATTAAGAAATCTTGAGATCAGCCTGTTTAGTTAGGGTAGATAATTAAACGCGTACGTACAATATGCATTTAAAACATGTAAATATTAACCTTTCCTGTGTAAAGCATTCCAAGTACTGAGCTCATATCCAGTCAGTCTGAAAGCCAAATCACGTATAAGAATAGTCACGCGCACCAAGGTTACCTTAAATTATTGATTTTCTCTTTGACCTGCTTAAAGACACCAACGCGATTGTTGCTCCGGATTATCTAAGATATAGAATTTTACACAGCGCCACCTGAACAAATACCAGGCTACCGTGTACAGGGAAGGCCTGAACGGTCGTAATAAACAAAATTAAATCGTCATTAGTAGGTTTTTGGGTCATAACACACCAGCAATTGAACCACAATAGTTTATATTTCCTCAGAAACGGCTTAGGATCCAGTAATAACCACTACCGTCCACGGGGGACCAGCCAAACGGGCGCTGCTAACCAGGACATCCCGGGTAATACCAAATAAGATTTGTTTTGTTGTTGTTGTTGATAATTTATTTCATTTGGGTTAGATTTTGTTAGTTTTGTAAAAAAATAGGTAATATACGTTTAAAACAGCTTTGTTGTATTATTAAAAGTGTACAGTGTTGAGCACCAAGATACGAACCACCCCCGTCTTGTTAAGACAAGACCCGATTTGGGCTAGACTGAGGCAAATTAAATTAAACCCTTTTAATTTAATCATTGTAAAAGAAAGGGCGTTACATTGTAAAGGTGAGCTTCATAAAGCTAAGGATAAAATTATACGTTGACAAGATATGGCAAAGGAATTACAGACCGAAGCTATGTTACTTCATTAACAAAATGATTCTTTAAAGAGGCAAATTAACGAAAACCTAAACGAAAGCACCTCAATGGAAACTTCATTGAATAAGACTACCCAAACTGTTCCTAAATTGACCATGGACTCTGCAGTTCAAGCATCGATAAAACCGGTGACTTTTTATTGTGACAATCAATCTCGGACAACTGTGCACACTCGTGAAAACAACAATCTAACCTATAATGGATTAGCGGGACCTAAATAAAACATACAAAAACAACGTAGACATTACGCAGCCTTTTACTACTAATACTACAGAAATCAACAAAGTCCACTCTTCTGCCAACAAATCTATTTGATGAGCTCTTAGAAATTAACGAAATAAATAAAACTAATTTTAAGACTAAGATAACTATTAATTCTAATCATCCACTAACGCCTGAGGTGAAAAGGCAACTTGAAGATAGTAACAACGAAAATGATGGTACATGCAACAATAACAAGAATAAGATCTTACTTTTGTCTGACGGTCATGGTCGAAACTTTGCTATATGTTGATTGATAGTCCCTTTATAGAACACTTTATCATAGAATCAATTAGGAAGCCTACTGAAAAGTTACACCAAATTGCAGAAAATATATATTCGTTAATAAAAACTTATAAACTTAAAAAGGGTCGTCTTTATTCCTTACTCCAACAACACACCCAGAAATAGAATCTATTCTCTACTTTAAAAAATACATCCACTACAGGGAATGATGAAATACCTCAAAATATTGTTAGAGCTGGGTCATTTTTAATCTCTGAACTACCTTCTCATATTATTAATTTCTACTTTGAATGCGGTGTTTTTCCTGACATTTTAAAGACCGCCAAGGTTCGTCCACTTTATACATGTAAAGACAAACAAAGCGTTAATTACCGTCGTATAGCTATATTATCGGTAATTTCTAAAGTATTCAAGAAGGCATTAGAAAGTTGTATTAAAGATTATTTGGAGCCAAACAAACATATTAGCGTGGAGCAATATGGATTTATTGCAGGTAAATCCACATCCACAGCATTACGTAGCATTATAAGTCACGTTATGAACAATTTGATCGACGGAATGTATATTTCTAGCATCAATTGCGACAAAGGCATTTGAAAGGATTGGCCATCAAATGTTACCTCAGTTATCCCACTACGGTATACGTGGACCAGTTTTGAATATAATCAAGTCTTACTTCAATAAGTAGAAATTGTCCATAAAAATGATAACCTAATCTTTTCATTTAAATCAAGTTCAGAGCAAGTTGTATGCGGGGTTCTTCAAGGATCTGTTTTAGGGCCTGCGCTTTTCGTAATTTTTATAAATGACCTATCGTGCAACATTGATTTACGCTGTCCATGTAAAACAACAATGTATGTTGATGGTACAAGTTTTGTAGTAAGTAGGAGTACACCGGAAAACCTAAAACTAGTGTAGTAGAAACCTTGTCTCAAGCACAGCATTGGTTTAACGAAAATAAAATGGTGCTCAATTTGGATAAAACCAATGTACTATTTTTTCAAAATAATAGATCCCCTTTAAATAGCCTGTTGGTTGGGAACAAGGAAGTAACCTGACTGTACATTGATTACAACTTTAAGTGGCAGGATCATATTTTAAAACTAACCGAAAAATTAAACAAGGCTTTATTTGCTTTGCGACGATCAAAAGTTAGGTTTCACAGAGACATTAAAAACAGTATACCATTCCTATTTGAATCACATCTGAGATATGGATTACTCTTGTGGAGTAACCCGAAATTAGCTGCCGAGATTTTAAAGCTGCAAAAAAAGGCAATTCATATATTAGCCGGTGTCGGTGTGCGAGAACCATGTCGTTCTGATTTCATTAATCTAAAAATTTACACCATGTATAATTTATTTATTTGTGAATGCCTAATATTCGCACATACAAATATAAATTGATTCAAACAAAAAGCGGATTTTCATACGCATAACACGAGATCACGTAACAAAATTAGAAATGAGACCACAAAATCAACTATAGTGTACAAATATTTTAAAAATTAGTCAACACATATGTACAACCACCTATCAAATGAGATAAAAAGATCCTCTAAAACAGCATTTAAAAACAAAATTTGAAATTATTTCGAAACATTTGCCTTTTACTCCACTCAAAAGTTTGTTGACACATCTCATAACATTGTTAAGTGTAAATTACATATTAATATCATCTGCTTGTATATTTTGTTTTTATTATGTGGTCTTTATATAATGTATCTACTTCTACCTCATTTGGTTAAGAATAAAATATCTATCTATCATAAGACAGGTATAGTATTCGGAAATTTGTTCTTCGGGCTTCGCCCCTCTGTTAGGATCACGCGTTGGCGGGAAACCAGAAATTTGAGACAGTATTCTAATAAGGGCGCCTTCAGCACAGGATTTTGATTGGTTTTGCCCGCGTGAATACTGCCCCAGGCCTCGCGTTCTGATTGGAGGACCTAAGGGCAGGCCACACAACTGGTTTCTGATTGGTGACGCTGGCCATCTGTCGGCCATTTTTGTTTTTGCGGCCATTTTTGTTTTAAAGGCCACAGAAGTTGTTCTCAAGTCTTCGTCCCTTTTCATGCCTTTCTGTAATAGAGTTTGACCCAAATCAATCTAAATCTGAAGCAAATCAATCAATCAAATCCATTAACCAAAGCAATCGATCATATCAATCTCAATTCGCCAATTATTAATGGATTTCCCCCGTTATGTATCCACAGTAACATCGTTTCACTATTCAAATATCTCTAACGGTTTGGAAAAAACCACTAATTAGCTAATTACATAAAAAGCAAACAGACTTTGGACGTGTAATTGTGATGTTCACGTTCCCTTGTGTGTACGGCGTGGGGATTTCCCTGTTATGTAACCAACAATAACATCCTTTTACTATTCAAATACCTCTTGATTTGTTACAGCTTGTAAAAAAACAACTTCCATTACAAAGATGCTGGCCTGTTTTAAGTTACAGCTTGCAAAAATCAACTTCTATTACAAAAATACTGGCCTGATTTAAGTTGCAGCTTGCAAAAACTAACTTTCATTTAAAAATACTGGCTTGGTATAGGTCATAGGTTTCAAGATCCAACCATTATTTCAAAAATACTGGCTTGATTTAAGTTACAGTTTGCAAAATCCAACTTTAATTTCAAAAACACTGACCTAATTTAAGTTACAGCTTGCCAAAACCAATTTCCATTTCAAAAATACTGGTTTGATTAAAGTTACAGATTGCAAAGGACAACTTTCATTTCAAAAATACTGGCTTGATTTAAGTCACAGATTGCCAAAAACAACTTTCAATTAATCAAACCAATTAATCAAATCAATTAGTCAAATCAGTTAACCAAATAAATTAATCAAATCAGTCAATCAGGTTAATCTCAATAAATTAAATCAAATCAAATCAATCAAGAAGCTGAGCTAACAACTCTTCATAACCTTCAGGTAACGAATGTTCCATTGTATATGCGCAACTCCCTTGACCGACCGTTTGTTTTGTAGATAAGGCTAACCAACGCCCAGAGTTGATACGTCTCCTAAACGTAAGGACACCAGCTTGGGAAAACAGTTGATCATCACCAAATCAATCTCAATAAAATAAATGAACCAAATCAATTAATAAATCAAATCAATCTCAATTAAACCAATCCCAATCAAATTAATCTCGATCAAATCAATCAATCAAATCAATTAACCGAGTGAATCAATCAAATCCAGCTCAATCAAATCAGTCAATCAAATCATAACTTACAGCTGACAAAACCAACTTTCAATTTACAAATACTGGTTTGGTATAACTTACAGCTTACAAAAACCAACTTTCAATCCAAAAATACCGGTTTGGTTAAACTACGTCATAGAAATTTTGACGGACATTTTTGAAATACCGTGTATATTTATAACTAAACTCGAAATCAGGCCTATATATTATTTTACATACAAGTACTGTCTTATCGGAAACATCTCTGTCAAAAAGAACCTTAAATTTACAAACACACTAAATCTATCGAAAATGGACAAATGCCTGGGGGTAACAATGCCGAAGGCTATCTCATCAAACAGATATAGGACTCCGGAACTGTTCTCGTGTCTTCGCCCCCTTGTCGAATCTCCGTGCGCTTGTCGGGCCTCCTTGTTTGTTAGGGTGGTATAACTTTAACGAGATTGATATTTGATGGATTTGATTGAGGTTAATCTGATTAGAATTGACTTGATTGAGATTGATCTGAATGATAAATCTGATTGAGATTGATTGATTTGATAGAGCTTGATTTGATTGATCTGGTGGGCTGATTTGTTGGCTTGATTTGATTGAAATTGACTAATTGCTTGGTTTGATTGAGATTGATTGATACCATTTATTGATTTGATTGAGATTGGTTGATTTGGTTGATTCATTTAATTGAGATTGACTTGATTGATTGATTTGAGATTGATCATCATTAGTCCAATGTTGAAACGAGCTGTAGGAATTGATAACTAAAGCAAACCAACCAAATGATCTTGCTAGTTTTACAGTGTTGATCATCATCTTACGAAGCTAAAACTCTTGAGGAATTTTAATTAATAAATTGAACAACTGCCGAATCAGTAACCATTTAAGTTGCGAATAAACGCTGATTAATTAATTAAACACAGGGGTATTGATACCACGTGGCGATTTTTATACTTACGCTGACCTGATATTACTTAAAACACAAGATGATGTGTATTATCAAAATTGGAAATGAAAGTCAGCTTGTTTAATTAGGTAATTTATTACCATAAAGGTAAAATACAATTAGGTTATTTACATTTATTGCTATTAAAACAATTTAAAGTTTCTGGTTGTGCATAATCATTTAAAAGTATTAAACGTAAGAATGTAAGTGGCCCAATTGCATTTCAAGGACCTTTCACCTTTATCGTAATTACCTAATTAAACATGCTAACTTTCATTTCCAATTTTGATAATACACTTCATCTTTTAGTTTAAGTAATATCAGGTCAGCGTGTGTACAAAAATCTCCATACGGTATCATTACCCCAATGTTAGTTAATTAATCAGTCTTTATTCCCAAATTAAATGATTACTGTTTCTGCAGTTGTTGTATTAATTAAAATATCTTTAAGGTTTTGCTTCGTAAGATGATAAAAACGTTTAACACGTAAAACTGGTTTGCTTTAGATATCAATTCCTACAGCTTGATTTAACATCGGGTTAATGGTAATCGATCTCAATCAATGAAGTAAATCTCAATCAAATCAATCCATCTCTAGAAAATCAATCAATAAAGTCAATCAATCAGATCAAACTCAGTCAAATCAATCTCAATCACATCGATGTTAATCAAATCAATCAACCATAATCAATCTCAATCCTATTAAATTAATTAAATTAGTCACTAGCAAATCAATCTCAATCAAATCAAACTCAATAAAATCAATCAACCATCAATCTCGTTCAAGTTGTACCACCGTAATAAAGTTGACCAACAAGGGGACGGAGATCCGACAAGGGGCGAAGACCCGAGAACTAGTTCTGGAGTCCTATACCTGTCTTATGGGATAGCCTTCGGCATTGCTGCCCCTAAGCATATGTTCATTTTCAATAACGACTTAGTGTGTTCAAGCTTGTTTGCAGATCTAAGATGCTTTTGGACAGAAGTGTTTCCGATAACCCAATCCTTGTGTGTAAAATAATATAGAGGCCTGATTTCGAGTTTGGTTATAAATAAACACGGTGTTTCAAAAATGCTTGCCAATATTTCCAGGACGTAGTTAAACCAAACTGGTATTTTTGAATTAAAATGGGTGTTGCAAGCTGTAAGTTAAACCAAACCAGTATTTTTTAATTGAAAGTTGGTTTTTGTAAGCGTTAAGCTATGACTTGATTGGTTGATTTGATTAATTATTCTGATTAAGGTTGATTTGTTTGAGATTGATTTGATTGTGATTGATTTGATTGTGATTGATTTGATTGTGATTGATTTGATTGTGATTGATTTGATTGTGATTGATTTGATTGTGATTGATTTGATTGTGATTGATTTGATTGAGTTTGATTTGATTAAGGGTGACTTGTTGATGATCGATTGTTTTCCCACGCCGGTGCTCTCACGTTTAGGGAGAGCAGCAAGCCTTGAGCGTCGGTTAACCATATCTACAAAGTAAGCGGTCGCTCATTGGAGTTAGATATATACCGTCGAACAGTCGTTACCTGAAGGTTATGAAGAGTTGTTAGCTCAAAATCTTGATTGATTTGATCGATTTGATGGATTTGATCGATTTGATCGATTCGATAGATTCGATCGATTCGATCGATTCGATCCATTCGATCGATTTGATCGATTTGATCGAATTTTTCCGAAAAATCTTTGTTGGTACACCAATTTTGTTGTGTACTCCGAAAAATGGCCTCGATCACCAAGAACTAGACTCCCACGAGTGCTGATTAGCATTTATTGTGGACGCGGTAAAATGGATTCTTTGCGACCAAGAACTGAATTCTGTGGCCATGAGTGTTAGCCAATATTTGGGCCGTGTATTGCCATAATTCTACATTTATTACACACCAATTTCGTTGGGTTCACGGCAAAGTGATTGCCCAGATGACCAAGAGAATGGCCGACTACTATCCAGCAGCTTTATTAATACTCCAACTGTATCAAAACTGCCAAACGCATTACGTTACTGGGCAATCAAGAAACTTTATTATATCAGGGCGTTGGTAATATTTGGGAGATAAAGATCTCTAAAAATTTAAAATGTACATCAGTTTCTGAAAACAACCAAACGCATTGCCTGAATGAGATAGAAATGAACGTATGGTTCTACGATATTGCACTTTATTTGCGCCCAAATACACACAAAACCTTCATTTAAACACCAATTTTGTTAGAAATGCAAAAAATTCTAAATTTGATTTTGAAAATTGGAGGCTAACCTCACGCTGCCCCCACTGTTATAAAGTTAATTTTTTGTTGTAGCTCTGGAAATATCGTCTATACTTTCATAGGTTTCTTAAGGTCAAATAATTCGGCACAACATCATCTGAAAAACCGTTGTAATTATAATTCTCTATAAATCGCTAGGTATGGGACCTCAAATCGGAACTGCAGAATTCTATTAAAATATTTCCCTTATGCGAATAGTAAAGAAATCATTGACAACCTATATACCAAAATGTAACCTTTGTACGTGAGAATAGTCTGTTTACTAAAAGAATTAAATTTCTGTACGTTGCACAGAAATACGTGAAAGAAATTCAATAGAATTGGACAGAAGTGCATCTTAGAGGATTACCGTCATTTTAATAATCGAAAAAAGCCAAAGGAAATTGAAGAAGAATCAAAACTACCCTTAACCTGTTGAGATTTTTTAAATTTTCTTAGGGGTGGTGATACGGTTCTAAGACTTCTTTAATGGGAACGTTTGCTCATCATCGTCATTTTTTGACTCTTGTAAAAACTCCGAATTTCGCATACCTTCGAAAGAAAAAAGGTTTTCTCAAACACTGTGAACCGATATTCTTAGAACAAGTTTAATAAAATTTTAATACAAAATCTAGTTTATCGTGTGCATGGAGACAAATCAAAAGTTATGGTGTTGACAGAAAACAAATTCATTGTGTCAGTTATTACTGACAGTAAACACTCCAATAATTCGTTCACTTCTAGTTGATTTTGTATAGTTTTCTGTTATCGCGATCACCGTTATTGTTTCAATTGCTATTGCTGTTATTCTGCTGTTACTTTGGAAGCTAACAAATATGGAATCCCTTTCGATGGGCAGACCTGGGATACTGTGAAGGTAACTGCCGCGAAAGTGTCCAGGTATAGGAAGAGAGGTATCTAAACAGGATAATTCCAAATTATAAAACTTTTGCCAGAATCGAAGGACGTCTCCGAAAAACAGGAAGGTTCAAGCCAGTTAAAATAAACGACGGAAGACCTCTTCAAGCTCGAACGCCCAATGCGGGGAAATCTGTTCTTCAAATGATCGATAATAATCTCCGGACCAGTACCAGGAGATTGCAACAAGAGACTGGATTTCAGAAAGTTCTGTATGTCGGATCTTACGCGATCAATCGATTCGTCGATACCACACACGGCAAGTATTATTGCCACTTGACTACGGAGCACGATTAAGTTTTTCCTAAATTGTTTTACACGTCGTGGTATGACGAACCTACACAATGGGCATATGTATACAGTAAAAATTTCCATGCTATTACAGGCAAAACATTATAAACGAGAATTTAAGATCAACGCCTGGATCGAAATCATTGGAAATTCTGTAGTTGGTCTGTTCCGATTTGGATGGCGCTACCTTCGTTTCCTTCAAGAAATTTTGCTGAAATTGTTAGATTTGCGTCGAAACAAGTTCTTAATGCATGACGGTGCACCACCTCATTTTTCACGTGCCGTAAGAAAATATCTTAATGAACAATTTGGTGGTAGATGGATTGACAAGGAACAAGAAGCTCTGTTCGATGGCCCCCTCGCTCTTCAGATTTGAACCCTTGTGACTTCTTCATCCGGCGAGCGGCAGAACGGAACTCAAAATGCTGTAAACGAACTAAGAGAAAACAACAATGTTTTGAGGAGGGTGCATCTCACTTTTTTACGTCGAATCGCCCTCCGCATTAACGAAGGCGGACGGCACATGTAACACTTATTGTAAGCATAACTTTGCCTTTATGTCCACGGTTATCTAAGTGTTGGATTGAAGCTTTGTTGAACGGAGAATATCGGGTATCAATACCTTTTTTTCTTTCGAAACTCTGCGAAATACAGAGTTTTTACTAGAGCAAAAAAATGAAGATGATGAGTAAGCCTTCCTATGAAAGAGGTGTTACAAAATCGCGGAAGAAAATCAATTTTAATCGAGACAGACGAAATCATCTCATGGCGTCATAGGTATTTACGCGCTATTCGTGAATATCGTGAAGAAGGATACAATATTGTGTATCTTGATGAATCGTGGGTTAACGTCGGACATAGTGTGCGAAAAGAATGAGTTGACACATTAATTAAATCTCATTGGGATGCATTTCTTCGGGGTCTGACTACGGGATTGAAAACTCCCACAGCTCGTGGTCCACGATTTGTTCTACTACATGCAGGATCTGCAAATGGAGTTTTTGCTGGAGCAGAGGCCTTTTTGGCGAAAAAAATAACCAGGACTACCACGATGAAATGGACGGGCCTTTATTTGAAGAGTGGTTCAAAAAGGACCTATGTACGAGTCTACCAGGAAAAACGGTTGTAGCAATGGACAATGCTCCTTACCACAGCAGAAAATTAGAAAATACTCCCAACACATCTACAAGAAAACAGGAGATTCAAGAATGGCTTCGGTCGAAAGATTTGTCTTATGAAGAAGACTATCTAAAAGTTGAGTTACTTCAAGTGGTGATTACATTCAAAAACAAGTATAATGGGTACAAAATAGAAGAAATTGCAAAGCGAAAGGACGTAAAGATTCTAAGGCTCCCACCCTACCATTGTGAATTAAATCCAATTGAAATTGTGTGGGGTGAAGTAAAGAGACGTATAGCAGGACATAACAAGACTTTTAAGGAAGATGAAATGCGAAACCTAATTCGAGAAGCCTATTTACAAATTATGCCGGTTAATGGCAAAACTACGTAAATCACGTAACAAAAATAGAAGAACGAATTTGGGAAGTCGATAATATAATGGATGCTATAGAACCGATTATTATAAATATAAACAATTCAGATACAGATCATTATAGTGATAGTGAAGAATGTAGCATTAAGTAAATTACCTACTATTTAAAGTAGTCATATTTACCAAAACATTGATTTTAATTGTATTTACTGTATTTGCCATGTTTATTATTTACTTTTAATTCTGTGCTAGCTATAATTAATACTTGCATATCTATTAATTAAAATAGCTCCAGTAAACCGTTTTGTATACTTTATAATCTATTATGTAAATTAATATATATATATATATATATATATATATATATATATATATATATATATATATATATATATAACTAAACAAAATGCAGTTTGAGAGGACCCCGGGTTGACAACCGCTGACGAAAAGGTAGCAGGTAAGGTCGCCTTCGGCAAGGTATTAATAGATCAGCTGTGTGTAATACAAAAGAAGGATTTATTTTGATTGACGGGTTCATGTTTTGTTAAAAACTACTTTTTGGAGAAGTGTTGCAATGCTGTTGCCCATACACCGTACACTGTAAAGTCATGCTGACACAGACTACAATTTTTTAAACTGTGGTTAGAAAAATGGTCGTTCTACCACAGATCGAGTATTTAATAGCACTTATTAATAGGGATGAAAAGAGTAGCGTTATTTTGCAAGGGGTACACAGTGTACCCTGAACATTTTTACTCCCTAAAGTGCTCTCTAGTAAAGGATTCTAGTAAAAATTTCGAACAAATGCCGTACAGTAATTTCTTCTCAATCAAGGGCGAATAAAAACTGTCAGGTACCGGTATTCTAGTGTAAGAGTTGAGCCCAGTTGTAGGGTAACGGTTGTTAGTTCACCATGTATCAGAGTGCTTGCATGTCCAAAAACCAAACGAAAGGTAAATGTAGGATTTAATAAGAATAAATTGAATGAGCGAGGAAATAAGCCGTGTGTAAGAAAGGAGTTGTTACCAGGAACGCGTGCATAACTCGAGATAGATTTCAACGAACGGGGCAACACATTTGCTACACCAGGTAATTAATTTGTCATGAATATTTACAAGAAAGAATGGTAAGTGTTAATAAATCCTTGAATTTAGTAAAATGTATGTAACCTTAAATTTAAGTTATGGAATGTGATAAACCAAGTTCACTAATTATTAATTAACTAAATATATTAGTTTGTTTATCTTATTTATTTATGATAAAGCATGTGAAATGGTTAAACAACAAAAATTGATATTAAACCTTCAAGATGGTCAGACTTTCGTTGGTGCACTATAAGTTGTATTTGTTGGTAAGTCATAGTACGTCAATAACGTCGCAACAGTAAATCACACGTGAGACAGTATAGCAGTCATTTGAATGCAGATATGTCACTGAAAGAAGCCCTTAGTAGAAAAGCGCGCCAAGTACTAAAAGAAAATCCAGCTCAAGTGAAAGATGACATTAACAGCATTAAACAATGGATTTTAAAACAACCTCATTTAAAAGCAAGAACATAAATTCGGCAATGCGGTAAATTTCTCGTTCATTTCTAGAAGAAAAGTGGATTTTAAATTTTTTAAGAGGCTGCAAATTTAGTTTGTAGAAGGCAAAGTATAAAATTGATAAATATTATTCAGTACGAAACGTATTACCTGAAATGTATGGTAACAGAGATCCCCTTTTACCTGAAATTCAGAATGCTCTTAAATGTGGGTAAGTTACATACATAATAACTAGATTAACATAGACACCGTATAATAATAAGGTAGTAATAATTAAATAATCTGAAGATACACAATTTATTAATTATTGATTATTTTAGAAAAACGATTACTAAAGTACGTCCCAGTACATCAGAGAGTAATAAATCATGTCATTAGTGAAATAGTGTATTTTTTTCATGAGCGCGGCAAACAGAAATCAGTAGCAAACTGGGCTACTTTAAACGAAGATGCTGTAAATGCGCCGCCTGCAAAATATTGTGTTAAATAGAGACGGTTCAGGTAAACGGCAAACAAAAGGCAAACCTTTAAAATTCGACTTAATCCTGAGGATCAGACCGCTCACAGGCGTGCGGTTGGGATGTCAGTATATTCAAATTATAAATCTTTATATTTTACAGTCCTTATAGTTATAGTATATGCCTTTATTAAGTACGCAGTACTTGCCGCTGTTATGATGTATTACTCTCTGATATTCTGGGACATACTATAGTAATTTATCATACAAGACGATAAGGGGCATTTTAACATCGAGCGAAAGATGTTAATTCAAGAACTGCATTAGAGCTACAAGTGAGAGCTTTTAGTTTTTATAGATGTGTATAATAATAATAATAATAATAATAATAATAATAATAATAATAATAATAATAATGTTCAAAGAGTACAAATAAAATTAAATGTAATAATAATAATAATAAATTTAAAAGAGAGAATAATAAAAATAAACAAATAAAACAATAAAACGAAAATGTACCCTTACGCCAAGGGCGAGGTTCACAAAGAGAGAACGAAAGTTCTTTCTCTGTGCTCTACCACTTCACCCTGAACTGCATATGCATTCGGAGTAGGCTAATCGTACAACACTAAAGCAAAGCATCGGAAAAGTAACAAACGAAAACCAATATTCGAAGTGCTATTGAGATTATAATGTACATTAAAAATTGATCAAAATAATAGTAATGTATTGACTGCAATCTTAAATTTGGATAATGATAATGGTTTTATATCCGGCGATAATGAGCTGTATATGACGCAAATGTTGTAACTAAATGACCGTTTAAAGAATTGAAGATTGTGAAAGGGAACCGAAGTTATAACTTTGCGCCGGGTATTAATATTGTGGATATCCGTCCCGAAAGTAATTTTATTGTAGAGGTACGCGGGTGTCTTATAGAGTATTCTATTTATTTGATACTAGTACTTAACTTGAATTACATAAAAGGGTTGATATAATTTATTTTATCTGCACTGTGGTTAAAGTGTAACCTGAACAATATATTGGAGAATACAGCATTGTATGTTATCTGTAAGCACAACATAAACGTACATTATTCAGTGAATTTTAAAAAAGACCAACACAGTTAATCGTTTTATTCTTTTTTTTCTTTGACAGTTAGGAATGCGAAGATAGACGTTAGATTATCAAATTTGCACTCAATCTGTGTATATTAATTTTAGAATCAGTAGATGGAGTGGTTATTGGTAAATATCATTAATGAAAATACAGAATATTACATATGTACCTATTTCTACAATGCTATCGCTTCGATAATGATAAAAATGTTACATGACCAACACATGACTTTCTTATACCTGTGGTACTTAACCAACTCGTCCACCATCTGACGACCTTCGCTAAAAGAAAACTTCGTCTTAGAGTTTGTGGGCGCAAGAAACAGGTCTTCTCTCCTCTTAGCAAGGCTATGAATATTTTCAGCTGACCGATGCATGTTGTTACGAAAATACAATAATGAAACAAAACCATGCCTATTTTTGTTCATATCTTTGCAATACAGAGCAGAAATATGAATGCTGCATCGAGTTATTGCCACATAAAGCAAAACTCGCCATACGTTAAAAAACGGATAGCAACAAGTATCTGGAACTACTACTGGAGTGCTTATGTGTTACGATGCGCTCATATATGCATCACAGGAATTTTCTTGTAGTAACAAATATATTTACTATGTGAATGGTACCAACCTACTATTACCATCTACCATCTAGTAGTTACAAAAGTTTTGGTAGTTAGTCTCCAAGAGATATGATCTCCAATATATATGGTTTCCCTAAAGCAATCATATGGCACAATAGACTGCAATTCACGCCCTTTAGCTGGAATCCCCTACGAAACTAGGGATGTTACAACTAGCCAACCACCATTTTCCTGTGTCAAACGAAGTAATCATTGGAATAAATAAATTTCGCATCCACGTAAAAAACCACCCTCCAGGTTACTTAAACGGCATCTTACCCATGACTCTATACTACGGGTCCGCTAAAACGGTGCCTTCGGAACCACTCCTAGTCAGGCTTTTCTAAGCTACGAACACATACTCCTGGAAGGTGGAAAATTTACGATACAAACCCCCTATCAAGAGTCAAGAATTGCACATTATCGAGAACTTACGAGTACCGGATATTCCGCATCAACGAAAAGCTCACTAGAATCCACTTCCACAGCCTTCGTTTGGTGTGCTCCGATTCCTTAACTACACCAGCACCTGGTGCCATTCAACATGTAATGCTCCATTAAACAGGGTGCCGCCTAATATGACCTAAAGTACGTATTGCGAGCGCAGTGGAAAGTAACGTAGTACAACTAATAAATAACGCATTATTTGCATTCACATTCGGAAACCATTGTAACCGGCATTTAAGAACCAAAACCAGTAAATACTCGTACCTTATATTTTTCTTAACTATTTTAGTAGTGCACCTTTGCTATTAATTTAAAACCAAAGCTGCACAAACAATTAATTATGATTTATTGTACATTATACTGTGGTCTTTGTTACCAACTACGTAGGCAATGGAATGGCAACGGATTAACGCTAGTACGCTTTTCTCAGCTAATTCTGTACCAATCACTTTTGATAACACTTTTTCATTATCATTATCGTATAATACATAATAAATATATGTTTGTGATCAAACTAATTTATTTTTTATTTAGAGACGTCGTTCTGTGTTATTTTATAAACAAGTTAATGGTATTATTAGCGGAAGCAGTAATTTTTTTCATTAGTGACAATTTTAGCAAAATTTTGGGCACCGTTGTCGCAGATGAAAACACGCGCACACGCACGCTCACACTCACCCTTCCACCACGTTCACACACCCTACTCCTACAGTCACGGGTACGGGCACAGACACAGACACAGGCATGGATATGGAGTCGGACACGAACACGGACAATATTTGACGTTTGTATGCATTTTCAGCTATTCAATAGGGATTGCTGCAGCAGGATCTATATATGTTAACAATAAAGCTGCAATTATGCAAACGGATATTATTAACTAATGTTGTTTATAAGTTAGTCGCTACTTGCTTTAGTTATATGCGCTCCCCGTTTAATTTTATATTAGATGACCTTTACTTAATTTAGTCTAAAAATTCGATTGTGTAATATTTCACATTCACAATTTATTATTTCACTGAAATAAATGCTTTTAACGTAAACTTGTTTCTGCTTTGTGCCGTGCATTATTTTGCACTAATTAACAGCATTAACGTAAACCAGAAACATATCTTAGCAAAAAATTTGCCAGTACTGATATTTGATTAAACACATGGATCAACGGAAACTTTATCTGCTTATGAATTTCCTTGCTCTTGAATTTGTATAAAGATCGGTTACTTGGTGACAATATATTGTAGGTAATGCTGACTAGTACGATTGCTTATAGTAGCTGTACCTTTTCTCTAACGATGATTGAATATGTATTAATGCACCTTCAAGCTTCATCAATAACTCTTTAAAATGCTTCGAGCATAATGAATATGCGTAAGCAACATGTTTGGACTTGTCAAAAGCATTCGACGGTGTGTCACACCTTATCCTCAGAAAAACTAGAAACCATTTAGAACTTTGACCACAATAATGTTAAACTAAGTATATATCAGATAGAACGCAACATGTTACGTTTAACAATGAAGTTTCAAGTAAATGTTACATTAATGTAGGGGTACCGTAGGGATCTATTTCAGTCTCATTTTTATTTTTTTAGTATATTTAAATGATTTTTTTGGTGATATAAACCCCTACGCTGAGTGGTATTGTATGCTGATGATAAAACACTTTTTTATAAACATAAATGCATTGAACAGGTCATTTCTACATCAGACGAACGGATTGCTATTGCTCCGACATGGTAGAACTAAGTATTAATCACAAAAAAACAGAAAACCCAGTAATTTCGTTAAAACCACATGTTTACAAAGATCC
This sequence comes from Vesta saturnalis, assembly GCA_036346205.1. Taxonomy (NCBI): domain Eukaryota; kingdom Metazoa; phylum Arthropoda; class Insecta; order Coleoptera; family Lampyridae; genus Vesta; species Vesta saturnalis. The sequence continues at coordinate 115,394 of JARFJB010002525.1, forward strand.
ACATTCTTTAAAATTTTTTGGAGACTGCAAAAAAATTAGTAACAACGTATTTTTATTACGTCGTTTATATGACAATGTTTCTAAATCTACATTAGTAACTGCCTACCTTGCGCTTGTTCATACAATTATCTATTATGATGTACCGATTTGGGCTAATTGTACCTCATCTGCTGAAGTATTCGCTCTTCAAAGGAGAGCTATTCGCATAATTGAATCCCTGGGTAACAAGATGATTCACAATTACGGTAACTTCACATTGCAATCAATTGTTCATCATCATAATACTCGTTATAGAAATTAAACAAGAATGGAGTACTGTAACTTATCAAAAACCCAAAGACATCATCTCTATCAATCTCAGATAATCTTTAATCGTCTTAAAACTGTGATAAAAAGGCATCTCATTCGTAAAACATACTATTCGATTGACGAATTTTTAAGTAATAAAACTTCTAGTCTGGTTTAATAAACCAAAATGAATACTTACTAATGTCTTCCTGTACGATATATTATTCTATTTGTTCGTTTTGCTGTACTATTGTCATGTTTGCTTAATTGTGGTACATTGTTTGACAGCCGTAAGTGCTTGTTGCATATTGACATGAATAAAAATAATAATAATTGTATAAGTAGAAAGGAGACACCCTCCCCACCACTTTTTTTACGTCACAAGCCCCGCCCACTAGGACACCTTCCCCACTACTGTTACTCGCCTACGTGTGAGACCGTATTTCTTGCCCCTATTATTGGCGGCGGCCTTTTTCAACCCTAATTATGGTCTTTTTGACAGCAATTTTTTTGTCGGCCTTATTTTATGGTTTCTTTTCGGTTGTAATTTTCAACCCCTTGATAGAACTTTCAACCCTGATTATTTCTGTTTGTATTAAGAGCCTTTTTGGTGGGAAGCCTCTGGAGGTTGGGCAATTGTGCGTATTCTTTTAATTCCTATCTACAGATTGTAACCTTACGAAATTTTATTTATACATTGGGGTTGTATTCTTGTAAGGCAGGTGTATGAACTTATGTTAGGGTTTGAGCTTGCGTGGGGGAATTTGAATGACAGTAAAATTTAATTATAGAACACTAATTTTTTATTGTAAATATAATTAAAAGAGCCTCAGTGAGTTATAAAAAAAAATTACAGACATTCAGATTATTCTCTAATAAAACAATAATTTTTTATTAAGTTAATTAATTACATAACAGTTATTACAATATTGTTTTTTAAACGAATATTAAAACTGGTTGTTTTACCTGCATTGATTGCATTGAAACATGTTTAATATCCATCCGATCGTTAAATTGTTGTATATTGTACACCTTAATATTTTCAAAGAAACTTGTTACGTATAACTTAGATGTGTTTTATAACTGTAATTAAAAATCTGTGCAAGTAAATAAAATAAATAAAAGATTAACAGCACACTTACCAGCTCTGTATTGAAAGAACGTTTTTGAGGGACTGATTCACGAGTAATAGTCACTGCTTTGTGTTACTCGTCTAATCAAACTAAAGCACTTTTTATGTTTTACGTTTATGAATAGTTGATGTAAAACTATCTATTGATTTCCCCTTAATTAATTTTTAGAGTGTAAATATACAAACAACCTAATTATCTTTATCACACTTACTGCAACTCACATTATTTACCTTTTGCTTAAAGTAATTGATAACAAAGCGGTTTGAACAAAATATTATATGCTGTACATACACACAAAATTGTGTTATAGAAAACGAATTCATTATAAAATCCTCATTAAAATATATAATATTGTACTTAAAATTTACATGCAAAATAAAAAATGACGATAACATGCTTCACCGTATGATAAATTGTTTGTAGAATACAATATATCCAATATATATATATATATATATATATATATATATATATATATATATATATATATAAATAAGTTTTAACATAAACAGATTACAGTTTGTGAAGATGATAATAATCCTATTTCAAAAAAATAATACAAGATTGTAATTAAACACCTCAAAACATTAGTACAAAAGTTACTTTAAACGGTTTGAGCCTTGAGATTGTAACATTTACAAACATTTTTAGAAAATTTGTAACTGCAAAAAAAACACATTAAGGTCCAGTATTAGGTGAAATAATAATTATTTTCTTCATCCGCTTCATCTGGGGCGAATATAGCTTATTAACTAGTAAAAACATCTAATACTCTGATGCTGCTTCATAATAATGTTCACTAGTTAGTAATTGTGCATTAAATACACGCAAGGGATAATGTCTACTACTTTATTTCACCTTTAGTATTACACAGATATGGGATTATTCTTAAAAATTAGCTAAGTTCGCTACGCTACCTTGAAATACTACATAGGTTTTCAATTCTTCCTCACCCCTGAAGCTGTACGGCATACATGCATACATAATCAAATTAAGTATACCGAGCTCTTTTAATCTGTGAATTTTTCCGATAAGAACCTGCCATACTATCACATAAGACGACTTTACATACAGGTTCTGTCTCGAATGAACTGTCGAAAAGGGTTTTTTAGACTTATAAACATGCCCCAAGCGAAGGTATTAGAGTGTAGTTACGGAAACGTTTTGTGTTATGACCGGAAAATCTTTGCGATATCATATCTCATACAGGTAAAATTTCACAACGCGAGGCTTTCAGCGAAGGCTGTTTCGGCGATCCCACTCCAACCCTCTCTGAGCATAACCGAGATTGTAAGACAGGTGTAGGGCTGCGCAACTTGCTCTCGGGGTTTTGTCCCTTATCGAGGGCCCAATGGCGGAAAATTTGAATGTGTATTTAAGTTTTTGCAGGTTATGGCTGGAAATAACTTGTAAGACAGATGTAAGGTTTAGCAACTTACTTTCAGTCCCTCGCTCCTAGACCTAAAATTTGAATTTGTTTGTGACGCCATCTGTGAGGGAAACCTGAACTTGTATTATAGTAATAATAAGAAGGGCTAATGCTAACTTACAAGGCAGACATAGGGCGTCGCAACATACTTACTTTCGGGTCTTAGTCCTGACCCCTTGACGGGAAATTTGAATTTGGATTTGTATTTATTTGGTTACACTCTGATTACTTATTGCGAGAAATTTGAGCTTGTATTCTAATAAGGGCCGTATTGCTAGCTTGTAAGACAAACATAGGAAACTGTGTTAGTGACTGTCGTGGCGCATGTTGGGAAATTTAAATTTGTCTCGTCATCTAGTTGTGTATGGCCAAATGAATATTTTCTGTAATAATAAAGGCGCCGCCATTTAGCGTTATATTTGTAGGACGAACAGGGTTTTGTTTGTGATACCATCAAGTGGTATATTTTAAAATTAGCGAACGCTTTCTGAAATAGAGGCGGCGCCACCTACCGGTATTTTTCTAGGACTAATTAAGGTTGTGTGTGGGCCAATATAGTGGTGTAAAGGCTAATGAATGTTTTCTGTAATAGGGGTTGATCGTGTTCGTCTCTCCCTCGTCTCTTTCTCAAACATACAAATCAATTACTCAAACCAAATTAATCAAATCAATTAAATTACATAACAAACTGATTTAACTTAATTATACAAAATTAGCTTACAATTCAAAAACTAACAGTATGATTGAACGCATAGAGTGCAAAAGAAAGCCAATCTCACACTTATTGTAGGTTCCCCTCTAACCACACTTTCATATTAACAGCAGCATTGTTAGTGCAGGTTTAAACACCGTTAGGAAAAACAAGTTTATTAACAGATTGAATAAAAGCTTAGGGTTTGAAAATATATTATTATTATTATAAACAACAATACATCATTTTCATTTAATAACATCCTTTATTGGCCTTCTTCTTCTTCTTCTTCTTGAACCGTGATTCGTCGCTATAATCATCATGGTTTTGAGATCTTGAACGGTTATGTTGTAATAGTTTATTAACAAGTCAGTAAAATCTCTAATGTGCGCTGATGTTGGCTCATAAACAGAAGAATACATTATAATAATGCTCACTCGATGTCAGTTACACTTTAAAGAGCCAAACGCACGAGAAACGAGAACGCTGCTAGCCTTAGGTCTTGTGCGCTGGCGCGCTCGTCAATGTTCGGTTAGAATCGGTTATCTTCGGGGAAGTTTGAATTATTGACCTAACCACACCCTAAGATTTTGCCTAGGGCATGTTTATAAATATAAACTCCTTTTATGGCTGAGGTATTTTCTCCTAAGACGGCTGCTTGCCCTAGGAAGATATATGATGTTTATATATATATATATATATATATATATATATATATATATATATATATATATATATATATATATATATATATATATATATAGAGTGTCCCACTAGTGCGTATTCGGTCGATACCTCCTTAGCCATTAAACTTAGAAGATAAGCTTAAATACGAAAGTTGTCTATTTTTATAAACTGTATAATCTAAAAATAGTTTGGTTTCTACAGGGTGTAATATAAAAGCGGTACAATATAGAACTTTTGATTTTTAAATAGAACACTCTATATATTATTTTATTTTTCGATTCACCTTGTAATTTTACATCTTTTTTATAAGAATTAGTTACAAGCTAAATCTTACATTTTTTGAGATATTTGCAAAGTTAACAAAAAACTGACGTTTTTATGTAGTAATTCAAGTAGGCGTACCTCAGTTATTTTTAAAGATAAAAAAATAATCTTTGGTATAGAATTTATTCATACATGAGCTTACTTTAATCTATTGTCAAAATTGGATTTCAATATACACGGTGATCACAAAAATTAATTCAATAACATAAATTTGAAAATGCTATATCTTCATTTTTTAAATGGCACACCCATACATTTTTTTAATGCCTTGTCTTCGTCTATTAATCGGCTTTAATTTCTGTTAAGTATGTTCTATACCTATCTCTAATAGTTTCGGAGATATTTAAGCTTGTTCAATTTTTTTCGTTGATAACACTGAAGAAGAGTAAAATTAGTCGGTCAAAGCAAGCCATGAATACATAAGAAACTAAAAAACATATTAACTGAAATACAAACACTTAAAATTATAATAAATGATCAATGTGACCATTTTGTTGCTGGCAAACATAAAGTCTTTGAATAAACGGTTGATCATAAAAATTAATTCAACAACGTAAATTTGAAAATGCTATATCTTCATTTTTTTAAATAGCACACCCTGTATTTCTTAACGCCTTGTCTTCGTCTATTAGTCGGCTTTAATTTCTATTAAATATGTTCTATACCTATCTCTAATAGTTTCGGAGATATTTACGTTTGTTCAATTTTTTTATGTATCTATAGATACACATATACAGGTTTTTCCAACAAAAAATTTACCCCCCTTCAATCAGAAAATCAAAAAATATTTCAAAATTCCTTGAGACCCGTTGATTTTTGTTCTTAGGGGGAGCTTTTTGTATAGTCAAGCCAACTCCATATGTCCATCCCCCAAACCCCTAGCAACCCCAAATTCCAAATGCAATTACCCCACTTATCGTTTTAAAGCCATTTTTATTGTGAATACAGTGGAAATCGGTTGAGATTTGACAGAATTATTAGCGAAAAATGAAAAGATCACAAACCAACGTACGCGTTGTATTTTGTACACTAATGCCTTGTTTTTTATGTACTACACATGACCTATTCACCTATTTTTAATGTGTCAATCAATTTACGAAAAAGTCACAAATAAGAAAACTTCAGCAAATAATAAACAAGATCTATTTGATATATTGCTCAAAATGACCACGGTTAACTTGCATACAATAATGTAGCCTGTTTTCAAATCCTGTTCGAACATTACTCGACATATACAGTTATTAATCGGCATTTGTGTATAAATTACAACGGATACGTTGATTTGTGGACTTTTCATTTTTCGTCAATAATTCCGTTAAATCTCAACCAATTTCTAAAAACAACGCATTACTGTATTCGCAATGAAAAGGGCTTCAAAATGATGTGTCAAAAGTGGGGTAATTGCATTTAAAATTCTAAAGGTGGCGTTGCTAGAGGTGAGGGGGGGGAGCATGGACATATTGGCTTGACTGTACAAAAGTTCTGAATAACAAAAATCGACGGTCTCAGCGAATTTAGAAGTATACTTTTTATGATTGTAGGGGCGGGTTAATTATTCTTTGGCAATCCCTGAATATATATATATATATATATATATATATATATATATATATATATATATATATATATATATATATATATATATATAGACGTTTCTGGCAAACCAGACAACGGATTAACCTGAAATTTTGACAGTATGCATAAATTAATATGATCTACACGCGCACACACGCGCACACACAGCACACACGCGCACACACGCGCACACGCGCGACACCGCGCACAGCGCGCACACGCGCACACACGCGCACACACACGCGCACACGCGCACACGCGCACACGCGCACACACGCGACACACGCGCACACACGCGCACACACGCGCACACACGCGCACACACGCGCACACACGCGCACACACGCGCACACACGCGCACTCACGCGCGCACACGCGCACACAAACGTACACACGCGCACACACGCGCACACACGCGCACACACGCGCTCGCACGAGCACACACGCGCACACACGCGCACACACGCGACACACGCGACACACGCGCACACACGCGCACACCCTCCCACACATGCGCACACACGAGCACACACGCGCACAGACGCACACACACCTGCACACACATGCACACACACACATGCGCACACACGCGCACACACGCGCACACACGCGCACACACGCACACACGCGCACACACGTGCACACGCACAGCACGCGCACACACGCGCACCACGCGACACACAGCGCACACACGCCACACACGCGCACACACGCGCACACACGCACACACGCGCACACACGCGCACACAGCGCACACACGCCACACACACGCCACACGCACACACACCGCCACACCAGCCACACACCCGCACACACGCCACACACCGCACACACACGCCACACACACGCCACACCACACACACACGCACAACACCACAACGCACACAGCCACACACCACGCACACAGCACACACGACACACACCACACACACACCACACACGCACACACACGCACACACAGCACACACACCACCACACACACACACACACACACACTACATATCAATATAATAATATATATATATATATATATATATATATAATATAATAAATATATAGTGTTTCAATGTTTGTAAAACCATTCAACCTTTAATCCAATTTAATTGGTGTTCCCACCTTGCTTCGTTTAGTTGACTTTTGTTTAATTTTGCATCCAACTCAGCGCTTCATTTTTGAGCCGCCGCTAAATTATTTTTTACGGTCGGCTCCATCTCTTGCAGCTTGTGGAATATTTTTTCCACCATCTCGTCTGGTGTCGTTGGCTGCAGCATCGGACGAGAGGTATCCTCCTCAAAATCCGCCGCGTTCACCTCCATCGGGCAATCCATTTTCTTGCCAGTACTGCGTGGGAAAGAAATTACATGTTAAACATTTATTTTATACCATTAATTGTTAACCTGCGGTTTTTGCGGCAACGGTTGTGGAAAGGATAGAAATTGTTGGGGGGAGGGGGTTGTGATGATGGGTTTCATGACTGAACACAATTGCACAAGTTAGATAAATTCCTTTACCTAGAGCTTTGTAACCTATTATAGAGGTTTCTGAAACTCAGCCATTGACTGTGGTGGTGGTGGCGGCGGTGACGTGAGGAAGGTCACCATCTTTTCATGACTGCAAACAATTCTACAAGTTAGATAAATTCTTTTCCGTAGCGCTTTGTAACTTACTGTGGAGATTGATAAAGGTCAGCCATTGGAGGTGGTGGTGTTGGTGACGCGGTTGTCAACATGGGATTCTTTTGCTTCTACGAAGAAAATATTATAATAGTTATTAACTTGCATATTTTGTAGTAATTACTAAAAGGGGTGTTCAAATAAATGTCTATCGCCCTCTTCCTCCAGGTCCTGCAGCAAAGCATACAGCGTCCGTGTAACTCTAGGAAAAAAAATTATTCAGGTTAACAAACCGTATTAAATATTGCAAGTATACATTCGTGCAAAAAAATTGTACAAGAATTATAATCACCTTATTTTTTCCTTCTGTCGAGAATCATCATCCGAGATAATTTGGTGAAGCCATTAAGGGTTGGTTAGCCTCCCGTCGAAGAAACTTTTGTATTGGCCCATCACCACTTTTCGTACCACTTTCCTTGGTTCATGTGTTATAGAATGTTTATTCTCAACGCTTTCTTTTATGTAGTGATAATTTATTATGTTTTCGGGGATGCCATATTACCGCACTGACGTTAACTGACTTAACCATGGAAACATTTTTGTTGTATTTTCATCATTTAGGAGTGGGGAGAAAGAAAGAGACGGAGTATTTTTCAAGGAATGAGAAAAATGCAACGTAGCGCTTGGCTAGTTGAATGATCGTTACTTTGTTGCAGGTCGAGCACTTGGTCTATATAAGACGTTATTTATTGATGGTGAAAGTGATTACGTGTCTTGTTCTTTAGTTGTATGGGCTGCACGGTATTATCTGAGAAAATCCAACGTAACGTCTGGCTAATTGAATGATCGTTACTTTGTTGCAGGTCAAGCACTTGGTCTATATAAGACGTTACTTATTGATGCTGAAAGTGATTACGCGTCTTGTTACCACGGTGTGCTCCGTTTAATTTTGAAAACATCTGATATTTTTATTGAATAGGTTCATTGTCGGTATCTCGTCTTCATCATTGACTTCCCCCAGCAGCTTCCTAGTTAAGTTAAATCTAAATACATTAACATTATTAAAGCACTAGCCCGAAATAGTTAGGCATATTTCAATACTTAGAACTAATGTACGTCTGGTAGAAAAGGCTATTGCCAATAACGTACATATAGATAATAGGAAAGAAAATACCCTTAAAACAGAGAGCAATTTGGCCATTTTAAAATCTTATCTGGTGCTACTTCGACAGCAATTGAGAAACTTTCATATAACGGGAGCGGGTGGTGAACGCAATACGTCAAGTTTAGTTTGGTACTCTCTCAAGTTTTGTTTTAATTTATGAGAAAGGTTAATATCATGTTGAAGAGATCTTTGTTAAAAGTGAATGTTGTACTGGTATGCCACTTTATTAACCCCCAAAATATGCATGTGGAATTAAAGCATTTTGTCACCAGAAATTCCGTTACTGACTGGCACTAACCTGAAAGTATAGTATCACAGGGAGGTAGTCGACAAATTGCCAGTTAAACTGGAATAATTTCAAAAGGAAGGATCGAAGTTTGCTCTAATTGAAAGTTTGCATTTAAAAGTAAACATTAATAATCACGTTTCCATCATGGGTGGGATTTCAATTTATATCAAAGTTCTGTGTTTTATTGTATTCAAGAGGTCCGTAGTTAATATTAAGAATAACGGTAAATTTTGTTTTCTTAGGCCGGTGGTGTCCGCCTTCTATCCTACAACCCGAAACCTCCATAGAATAGGAAGCTATCCCCGTTTCGTTGAGGTATTAAAAATGAGGTACGATTTAGTTTCCCATTAAGTTAACAGATATAAGAAAATCCGAAAAAAAAACTACAAAAGTTAGATTGGAAATTTTAACCGACATCGATCAGGTTATGTTCATTGAGAAGGGTATTAGGGGTCGCATCACTCAATGCAGTACTCGTTACGCGAAAACCAACAACAAACACATGTCGAAAGGATTAGATCCCGAACTTCAAACCACCTCCCATAGCGACTTGCCATTAGCGCCCGAGCGTATGACCCCGCCAGGATTAAAAATTAAGAAGCTTTTGTTGACTTTTTATCCAAAACTTAACTATATCGTGCACTGTAAGAACTTAAAGTTGTATATAAGACACGGATTAAAGCTTGTAAGGATCAAACGGGTCTTGAGCTTTACACAATCGCCTTAACTTGGAGCATATATCGACTTAAATACGAAAATGCGTCAAAAGGACAAAAACGCATTCGGCATTTTCTTTTTCAAATTGATGATCAAGTGTGTCTTTGGGAAGCTAGATATTCATCGATTTGATCCCTCGGATTATGAAAGCGATAACATTTATGGAATTCCTTCCGCAAACGAAAAGATACCCGGTTTGATAAAGGATAAAAATCACGGAAAAATCATAGGGCTTCGTACCAAAATGTACGCCTACCGAGTGGATGAACAACATAAAGCAATTAAGAAATCTGAAGGCTCCACTGCAGTCAGCCTTAGAGAAATAACTGTAGATGACTGCAAGGAATCTCTATTCAATGATCCAGTTGTAAAAAGACATCAGCACCTGATCGAATCAAAAAAATATTCAGTGTATACGATCAAGCAAAGCAAAATTGTTCTCAGTTCCTTTGACAACAAACGAATTATAACGGCAAACTCTGAGGCAACTCGCCTTTGGGGTTACAATTCAACCGTTTAAGATCCGAGTATTTTACGATGACGTTCAATTGTTGTGTTGGAGCTTTCGTTCCGAAAAACACGTTCGCATAGAGGAGGAAGTCAGTCATGCTACGCACCTGATACATTTAAAGTATTTGAAGTGTGTTGTAATGGATATTTTATCAACTGAAAACTATTTATTTATTAATTTCATCTTCCAAAACATTGTTTTACCGGGCGAGTGCTTCAATTAGTGCACCAACACGGGAAATGTGTGCGCGAATAAAATTACATTGCTGTTCAATAAAAATAGTGAATTCAATAATTTAATTAAGAAAGTTGAAAATATGTCTAAGATTGTAAATAGCGAATGTATAACTGTCAATCAACTTGAATTATTTGCCTTACCGTGACACTTAAAATGTATATACTTGATTTAAGTAAGTCGTTACTTAATGTTCACAGTATCTTACGTAATAATAAGAATTTGTCGGTTGTGATAGATGACGCTACTTGTACGGTCATTGAGTATGCCAACTCTAAAGCCTTGGAAATTCTTTGGAATATATGCAAGGAACAGGATGTTAAGTTCCCTTTCAGGTCGCCCGATGACCTTCGTCATAAACGAACGCTGAGTTTTTATTTATAGTTAAGTAGTTACCATAATATGCTTATAAAACTGCATTGTCATCATCGATACACGAATATTCGTTTAATCCCAACCATTTTACGTACACTTTATTCTTCTTACATTGCATGACCTTTTCCACCTAGTACAGGTTCGGATATTTAGCCATTTGCAGTTCCTGCCCATAAAATCCACCTAGTATAGGTGTCGCTTTCATGTCTTCTAGCAAATACGTGACCGGAATGGTTACGCAAACTTTACAATCTTGAAAAGTTCACTGGACCAATTTAGTATACAACCTTTATCAAATTTTAAAATTCTTTAAATTTACTAATGCGAAGTATGTCGTTTTTATTAAATATTTTGAGATTCGAGTATCCATTAAGCGTTGTGTTAGCATTTACTTCGCTAGGTGTTATTCCGATCGTCCGATGTTTAAGATTATTGTATTCTGTCGTTACTTCCTCTACAAGTCCTCCAATCCATACGTATTTTCCGGGCAGCCTAAATTTATTGTATATGGTATTCTTGATGCTCCTAATCACTCTCTCTGCTATGCTAGCCTTTTCCGTGCTGTAGGTGGAGTAGTGATTAATGTTATGTTTTATCACCAGTTTATCGAAATGATTATTGAAGAACTCTTTTCCAGTATATATTTGCAGATTTTTAAGCGCCCGTTCTTAAAAATGGTTTGGATAGCTTTTCTCACGTCTGCACTCGTTTCCGTCTTCAACCCTCTTGTCCATAGGTATTTAGAGAAACAGTGGATAACTACCAGTACATATTGGTAGACCTTATTCTGTTTGGCGAAGGTACAAGTTCAGCTAAATCGGCTTGCATAGATCATCAAATCGTTTAATAATAGTGTGTCTACGAGGGAAATGTTTGCGAGCCGGTTTATGCAATTCGTTTACCACTTGTTCCATCCTTATCAATTTACTTAAAGTTTTCCTTAGTTGCATTCAAATCTCTGCTACCTCAACGTAATTACGAATACCATTTATAAACGACTTCCCTAACTGGAGACAAAACTCGAGGTAGCCTTTATTTATGGCATCGGTGTGTTCTTGAGAATGGGTCACCTGTCTTAAGCGGTCCCATTTAAATGGAACCTCGTAAGTTGATAGTGACGTAAGGTTAGCGCTTCTTGAAGTCCGATGGGATCGGCTACATTACTTAGACGCTTATTTTCCACATTGAACTTATCGCCGATAATCGAGAATTGAGTTTTTAACAGTTTATGGAATTGAGCGTGTACATGAGAACGTCAAAACTTGTCCATTGTTGTGCAAACTATGGTCAATTGAAAAACTTTTGGAGGGTTTCTCAATATATCCATCTTCGTATAGTTCTTTCACGATTGATATGATATCGTTGACGAGTCCAGTATTACCGGCTATTTTTTCCGCTCATAGGACTTCCAAATCTTGAATCAATTCATGCACGTTCTTCCTGTACTTGTATTCAACCGGTCGCCCAATTCCTTTGAATACCGTAACTCCACCCCCCTTTTTCTTCTCCTTCAACTTCGACTTCACCAGTAAGGGTTTAATTATCCCTGTATATTTTTTGGCACATGTACCTTTTAATTGTTCATCCGGGTTGTTATCGCGACGAGCTGCATTAGTTGCAATGAGGATCTGTGTATAGTTCGCTTCATCTGCGCTAGTTATTAGAGGTTTGTCGGGTTCATTCATGATGGTTAGGTCATAGAAACCGTTCGTATCATTGTACCGAACCCCCTTAAAAACCAAATCCTTTCCATCTATATTTACAGGTGTTTTGCCAATTATCCATTTAGCGGTTGAAATGTCGTAAAGAACGCCATAACTGGTATCTGTTGCATTCGATGCATCGCTTAACACGCATTCTGCATATATTCATGGTAATGGATCATATTGCTCCAGAAACTCACTCGATGCAGAGGTATCGGGTAAAATAGAATCGGTCGTAGTCGCTACATGTTCTTCTTCCAATTGGGGTGCAATATCTCTAATGACACTAGTCTCGAGAAGCTATGATGTGTCTTGACGCCGAGGGTTTCTTTAAAAATACGGAGGTCGAGCGAATCGACTAACATAATTACTACCACTAAAAGAAGATGATGTTCGTTTGTTAATTCCTCGCAAATGATAAGATATTGATGGCGTGGTACTATACTGCTAAATCTGTGAACTTTTCTTTTTGATGGGGGACGAATGACGTTTTGGCTCCGTCTTTACTCCTAATTTTTGCAAGTGCTTCAATTAGTGGTTTGTATGCTTTAATGAAATCTGTTTCTTTAATAAATCGATCCTCCTTAAGATGATCATATTATTGCTGCATTGCTTTACGAACTTGAACTATACGTTCCGTCAACGCCAATTTCTTGCTATCCATCGCTGCAGGTCAACAATGAAATAGATAAACTGGCCTAACAGGTAAATAAACAGCTCTGTTCAAAACAGCTCTGTTTAAAACAACTCTGTTATGTATGCTGTTAAAACGGGGGCTATTTACTTGTATGGCATTTGTTCCCAAATGGTATTTTAACGACACCGCTATGGTATTATATACCGATTGATGCCTTTCCTAAAACGACCGTTTTGTACTTCAGCGTCTTGATTTATTACTATGAATGGTTTTTATACATGTGACGCAAATTCAAATCACCCTGTTCGAAAAGTATTATCAAGTTGGCGTTGTCTCTAATCAGTCAATGTTATTATGCCGTCCCATTGAACAGTACGCCCTAATATGGTGTTGTTTCTCGCAAGCGATATCGTCAAAGATAAAAACTGAATTGGGTTTTGCTACGCTCGGTTCCATAATATCAGCATTATCGCTGAAGCAATAATAACCAATACCTTTCATGGGATCTAGAATTTCACCCACGAGTCGATATTTTTCCTGATTCTACAATTTTGAGTAAACATACACATGTTTGAAACGAAGGCCGTTCGGTTCAGTTAGGAGACTGAGCATGGTGTTTGTTTTCCCACAATTGGAAGGACTTCAAACTATAGCGCGTACGCTGTTTGGAAGTAACCTCCCTCGCCGATGTATCTCGCAATTTGCAGTTTGGGCAAATCATCGAGATTTCCAATAGATAGTTTTTGAGTTTGAACCACTACTCTCATGTTGTTGGTGGATGCCAATTAAAACTGCACAATTTGTCAATATGATTCTTTATTTATGCACTTCGTATTACAAAAAATTGTTATAACATATTATAATTTCTTCACTTCTCCTGTCAGATGATTGTATGGCACCATGGCTTCATGTAGTATGAAGCAATTGGCAACGATACCGGCATCAAATGCCTTCAATGCTTCCATTTCGAGCTTTAAGTCTACCGGCGAAATTTTTTAGTGATTCATTTTGTTTTGAGCAGTCCATTACAAATATTGGGCTTGTCTTGAAATGTGAAGAGTCAAACAATGCACCTCATGTTCATGATTGTTAGTGGCGTAATGGCCTCCTCGAAAATTTAAATAGCTTTGATAGCCGTTAAGGTGTAACTTTAGATTGCGAATCTTTAAGTTATCGAAATCTGCCGCTCTTTCGTCCTTGAAACCTTTTTCCCCTTTTGAAAACCACAATTGCCTATCGAGGCTTCTCCAATTGAGTGAAAGTTTTAATTGGCCATAATATATCCGACTGTACCTGTTTTAAAGCGGGCAATTCGTATAGTTCCCATTGACGAAACGGAATCTTAATGATTGTATTTGTATTGATTTGCTAAACAGGCCCAGTTTGGCACTGTCGCTAAGCGTGACATGCAAAATCTTTCATTGAATTTTATTCAAGCTTATTTTAGCATCGTCTGCGGCACCCTTATAATAATCAGCATCGCTTTTGGAACGTATTAACACCAACTCCTGCGCATATTCACGATAACTTGTCGATAACCTTCCACACTTCAAAATATTTTTCGTTGTTGCTTTTAGCGTGTTCTACTTGTAACGGTTCTTCGTTCTTCGGCGACCATCCCAAATGCTGTAGACTTTTGCTTTCATTCGATGTATATGATACGTATCCTTTGAGTGCGTATGTTATACCCGTATTGTTACATGTATCAACTTTCTGTCCTCCTAACTCGTAAGGAATGGTGCAAAGTTTTTTGTTAAGTAAAATGTTTTTACGTCGGTTCGTTCTTCCGTCCTGCTTAATTCAATTTTACCTTCAATGTACAGGAAACTATCATATGTGGCGGTAACCAAATTTTGACTGTATTAATATACGGATCTCATCGGACAATCCGTAATTAGAAGATATGTATGAATACCTGATTTGGTAATGGTTTCATCAAAACGTGCGCTTTGGAAGATGTTTAAACGACTCCGCCATTTCTATGTGGTTTTAATCCTATAGAAATGCCTTTCGATAGACGTTAATTCGCCAGCACGCCCCGTGTTCGAATATACCAGGAGGAAAGATGGAAGCGGACCTTGGTTAATCCTTAAGCCCATACTCTATTAATTATAGTCGTACCGTAAATGGTTCGCTTTCTCCGAAATCGATAAATTCACCCTTCTGATTCGTTAATTTAATCGAAATGTTACCGATAGTATTGGTGTTTACTTCCAAACGTTTATTTTATATCGCACCTTCGCGATACGGGATTCCCGTTCCTACACGAGCCTTTGACAATATTACACTCAATGTGAATACTTGTATGTTTAAATATTTCTGTATATAATGCAGAGATATGTAAAACGTTAGCCTCCAAGATCAGCGGTTCAAAACCTACCATACGTCCAGTGGAATTGTTTTGGGTAAAATCTATGGCAAATTCACAGCTACGCTCGCACTTGAGCGTGTCATTATTTGCTCTTAAACTAAAGAGACTTGTAGTAATATGCGTTTTTATATAGATGCTCAGTTCTTCCAACTCGTGTGCGCAATGTGTAATTGTAATACCATTGAGTTCTGTCGCTTTTGTATAATAGAATTTATCGTTTCAAGCGTGTATATTCCTTATGCTATTACAATCGTAAAATCCGAGTACTGAGTACGCTATTTATATAAAAACTTTAAATAAAGAGATTCACAATTTGTGGTACCGAATAGTTGCTCTTGACAGTAATTAACACATACCTAAAGTATGGTACATCCCTTGCACGATTTCTTAGCTCTACATCAGTCAACGGCCTTTTCGGTAATTTCAAAGTTTCTTCTTTATAGGTTTCAAGTGCGAAGCCATACTTCCTCCTGGCCGATAGGGTTTCAAAAATATTGCCCTGCGGTTTTTCTTTTCTACGTCGATGGCCTCCATTGTACGCTTATGGTGTGAAGTTTCATCTAACATTTTCCTCACACTACTCGATGCGTTAACCGCTTTTGCAATACCCGCTGCCCCTTCGGCTAAAGCACCAACAGCGGATAATCCCGCCCATAATGGTATAAGAAATGGTAAAAATCCATCCTCTTTAGGTAGGGGAATTACTCGGGGAACGCTTACTTTTCCCTTCCCATCTATACTTTTTACCTTAAATTTTGCTTAATTTCCAAATATGCTTGACACTTGAGTAGCGTCCCCCAAGCTTCTCTTTTTATAACGAGGACTCCGTCTGTACATACGATTCGTATAACTGGCGCAAGTTCCAGATACGCACTGTATTCAACTTCAACGTACTCTTTGGAGAATTTACCTCGAATAAATCATATAACCAAGAATCAATTAAACGTTCATCTGCAGCGCTGTTATGCACATTTTGAGTTGGGGATGACTATTTGGTAGCTGCTGTGGTAGAACTATCTCCATCATTACAACACCAACACGATCATGTATAGTAGTTATTGTTGGTATTCATGTAGAATCTTTTCAAATGCATTTCGAACCGACTGTTTAGAACAAATGAATTTCTAACCGCAAACATTATTACATAGCGTTTCGCCTCCGCCCCTTGTAATAGTGGGAGTTGTTGAAAAATATCATGGTATACCTCAGCACGATGTTGCTCATGTAGCACTGGCGATAAAATGCATACCAATTGTTTTATTTTACGACGGAAACCTAATCTATCCAGCATTAAACTTTCCTATTGCCCTGTTCTTGCCTTACGATGAGCAAAGTACCACACTACCATATAATGCACAACATTTTTAGAATAGCAACTCCCTTCATGGCGAAATAAAGCACCTTTTGCAATAAATAGTTTTTTCACATTTACATACTCACACTCCTGCTTCGTATCTTTTTGCTAGGCCTATGAACTCGTCTGCAGTACAATCTCCTCGCCCGTAAACCGCCTCATGCTCAGCATCAAATACTAATGCTGACAATTCGGCTAAGGTGCGAACCGACTATCGCGATCACCTTTTAGTGAGGGTATGAACCGAGCTATTTTTGGTTATGATGCCTTTTAACAAGGACGCGCACCGCACTTAGCTACGATATCAACCATTTCTACTTATTTCTCTAGCCACATTTCACAATCTAGTGACTTTTCTGGTTACGCGCTACCTTTAACACGCATCACTTATGTTTAAGGACGATCATTTTTAGCTAAGACGTAATCGCAGCATAAGCATATAAATAATTTACATCAAGCAGAGTTGTTTTATCCAATGTTGATTTTAACACCGTTAGTAAGCAGAAGCACTGATTTAATTTGTTGTAAACCGAGTTGATTTGAACATCCCATAAGAAACTAATATCCAAAAATGTGCCCAGAAATTTTATGACTGTAGGATTGCTAAAAGTCGTCATCGTAAAATGTCATTTTTTTGGTGCCTTGAGCAAAGCGAGTAGTTTCTTGAGTATTGTGTATCAATTATTGAATTCATTAAAGGATGTTAAATAGAACATCTTTAGAAGAGCCTGAGAGAAATATACAGCTATCATCAGCGTACAAAGAAAGCCTTCCTTGAAAAGTATACCTTGGAAGGTTGTAAGCCGCTTTTAAAATATTTAAAATTGTTTATTTTATGTTGCCTCTGTCTAGTTCAGTCGGTTCTCGTACTAGCAAGAAAAAGGGATGGGTTACTTTCGGTAGCTAGTTTGACTCAACACTGGTTTTGATATTCATATTGCCCTATTTTTCTGCATAACTAATTATTTAAGTGTAAATTACTAGTAATGGAGGATAAAAACAAAATATGTACAGAAAATAAAATATACACCTCTTTCTTCTCGCTCGATTTGGATGGACGTCCCTTGCACGGCAGGTGGTCGACTACTGACTTCTGAGACGTTACTGTGTGAACTAGAATTAATATTATCTTTATCTGTATACCAGGTATTCGTATTTTAACAAAACATCCTAACAAAGAAGACCTTTTAAAATTAATTAAGGTTTCTTAGGCCGACGCTGTGTGTAGGGGTCGCGTTATAGAGGTAGCGCCTTTTATAACGGGAACGGTCACACCAAGGGTTTACACCGGAGGTGGTTCCCGATAACTGGTCCTCATGAGGCACCCAATTCTCACCTATGGCTCCAAGTGCCACACCCCGGGAAACTGTATTGACCTACAGGTTAAAATAGGTGAGGATACCCAGATATGGTGAAACCTGACACAGGGCAGCAGCAATGTCAGAACTAGGGTAAAGTGGGAAATAAAATCTTTGGTACAGTTTATCACTAGAAAATCGGAGGCCAATAACACGTGCTGATATCCCCGGCTCCGATACTGCGACCCCCCAACACGTCTGGCCAGCGCGGCGAGTCAAGGCCAAAAACCCAACAAACCCCTCCAATACATGAATACACAAATAAAGAAATAGCCCTCAGTTCCCGGCACGTTGAAAGTAGCTCACCACGCCGCGGGGAATACTACCGACAACCAGAGGGTGCTAAGAATAACCGGATGAGGAAAGGCTGCCAAATTACGACAGAAATGACCGTAGCTACGAACAACGCACAGACCCTCACAACTGAAGAACGACTAGTAGAATTTGAAAACGAAATTAAAGATGAAAGATGGGACATAATAGGACTAAGCGAGGTAAGAAGGAAAGAAGAAAGGTGCATAAAATTAACATCTGGAAACACATTATATCACACCTAAAGTATAATAGAAAATAACACAAATACAGCGGGAGTTGGATTTATGATACATAAAAAGGTAGAACAGAGCATAATAGAAATAAGATCCATTTCAGCAAGAGTGGCATACCTAATACTTCAAATATCCAACAGATACGACCTAAAAATAATACCGGTATACGCGCCCACAGCAACACATGAAGAAGAAGAGATAGATCAGTTCTACGAAGAGATAAATACCACAATATCATCAAACAAAACACACCATTACATCATAATTGGAGATTTCAACGCTACAGTAGGAAAGAAAGAAGATAATAAAAAATCAGTAGGATACTTTGGAATAAAGAAGAGAAACCGAAGAGGTCAAACATTAGTCCGATACACAGAAAGACAAAACCTATATATTATAAATACTTTCTTCAAAAAGAAAGAAGGGAGAAAGTGGACATGGAGAGCCCCAAATGGAACTACAAAGAATGAGATCGACTTCATTACATCATCCCACAAACACCTAATTACAGATGTGACGGTAACTAAAAAATACCCAACAAGCAGCGACCACAGATTATTAAGAGGAAATATAAGAATAAATACAAAAAAAGAACGAATAAAATTAATAAAAAAAAAAAACAAGAAATAGATAGATAACTTCTTAAAGAAAAAACTAATGAATACAGAACAGAATTGGGGAAAAGCCTCTGGTACAGCAAAATTAGAAAGCAAGACACAATAGAACAAATAAATAAAAAGATGACGAATGCAATATTACAAGCAGGAAAGCAAATAGCTAAACAATAGAAAACAAAAAACGTAAAATATATCAGGAACGAAACAAGGCAACTAATAGAAAAAAAGACAAGAATTAGCAAGCCAAGGTAAACGAGGTACAGTAGAATACATGGAACTAAACAAAACTGCACGAAAGAAAATAAAAGAAGATATCAGAGGATTTAATAGAGAAAACAATCGAAGAAAACAAAAGCCTAAAAGTGCTGCGAAGAAAAACAAACACTGATATCAACATTATTAGCCATCTGAAAAAAGAAGACGACACAATAACGTATGATAGAAAAGAAATCATTCAAACAACACAAAACTACTATCAAAAGTTATACAACACCAAGATGGAAAAACCAGATAAAATAAAAAGAAGACACATTCTAAACATCGGATCAGAAGAAATACCGGAAATTGAAACAGACGAAATAAAAAACGCAATTAAGGAAATAAAATTAAGCAGAGCTCCAGGAGAAGATGGAATAATTCCGGAACTTATAAAATACGGAGGAGAACAACTATTCAAAAACCTAGGGATACTTCTAAATAAATGTCTGGAAGAACGGAAAATACCACTTAACTGGAACAATGCCGTAATTGTGTTGTTACATAAGAAGGGAGATAAGTCAGATAGAGGAAACTATAGGCGAATAAGTCTTTTATGTCAAATATATAAGTTGCTGATGAAAATAATAACTGTAAGAATAACAAACAAAATCGAACAATATCAAAACACCGAACAAGCAGGGTTTAGGAAAAGATACAGCACTCTGGATCACATACAATCACTACGAAACATCACCGAGAAAACAACAGGATACAACAAAGACATATATCTAGCTTTTATAGATTATAGCGATAGAAATATGGGCAATTATAAACTCATGACAAAATAGCAAAGTCGACTCCAGATATATAGAACTTATTGAGAATATTTACAAGGAAGCAACAAGCACTGTGGAACTACATTCAGAAACAGAGAAAATAAAAATCCAAAAAGGAATAAGACAGGGAGACGCAGACGATGTAGTGCTTATTGCAGAAAACCGACTAGAAATGCAGGAGATGATGGAAGAACTAATCAGAAAATCTAAGGAAATAGGACTAATTATGAATATGACAAAAACAAAAATAATATAATAGAAGAAGTGGGACAAAACCTACGAGTAGATAGAAACATGCAAATGGCAGATGTAAATAGACGCATGACTCGCTTGGACAGCTTACGGAAGACTGAAACACATATTAAAGAGTAAAGAAAAAAGATTTAAAACACACATGAAGATAAAACTACTAAACCAATGTGTAATACCGATTCTAACATACGGAGCTGAAACATGGGCAATAACAAAGAAGACCAGGAGAAAGATGCAAACACCCAACGACACATGGAAAGAGCAATTCTCAACATAATACTGACAGATAAGAAGCCGATAAAATGGATTAGAGAAAGAACGAAAATGGAAGATGTCAAATAGAGAGGGGGGAGAGGGAGAGGGAGAGGAGAGGAGGGAGAGGGAGAGGGAGGGGGAGGGAGAGGGAGAGGGAGAGGAGAGGGAGAGGGAGAGAGAGAGGGAGGGAGAGGAGAGGAGAGGAGAGAGGAGGGGAGGGAGAGGAGAGGGAGAGGGAGAGGAGGAGGGAGAGGGAGAGGGAGAGGGAGAGGGGAGAGGAGAGGGAGAGGGAGAGGGAGAGGGAGAGGAGAGGAGAGGGAGAGGAGAGGGAGAGGGAGGGAGAGGAGAGGGAGAGGGAGAGGGAGAGGAGAGGAGAGGGAGAGGGAGAGGGAGAGGGAGAGGGAGAGGAGAGGGAGAGGAGAGGGAGAGGGAGAGGAGAGGAGAGGGAGAGGGAGAGGGAGAGAGGGAGAGGGAGAGGGAGAGGAGAGGGAGAGGAGAGGGAGAGGGAGAGGGAGAGAGGAGGGAGAGGAGAGGAGAGGAGAGGGAGAGGGAGAGGGAGAGGAGAGGGAGAGGGAGAGGGAGAGGAGGGAGAGGGAGAGGGAGAGGGAGAGGGAGAGGGAGAGGAGAGGAGGGAGAGGAGAGGGAGAGGGAGAGGAGAGGGAGAGGAGAGGGAGAGGAGAGGGAGAGGGAGAGGAGAGGGAGAGGAGAGGAGAGGGAGAGGAGAGGGAGAGGAGAGGAGAAGGAGAGGAGAGGAGAGGGAGTGGTCATGTTTATGGTTAGTATTTACTTATTTATAGCTTATATATCTTATTCGTAGACTGTTCAGGAGTCCTTCTCCTCTTCAGCACTGGTCAATCCATGTTTGTTGGTGTTGCGATGTTTTGTGCTATTGTATAGTTTACAATCGTGAGATATGCTTATTTTTGGCGTAAAGAAAGAAAAAAGGTTTGTTTATTTAATATTTAATAATGCTTTAATTGGCTTAAAAGTGTGTATTGTTAAGTGGGGTGTACTGTGCTTAGTGTGATTATTAGATTCGTCATACGGTTTCTTGCTGGGTCGTCATCGTATAGGCGGGGGGATGCGGAGGGCATATAGGATGTTGTCCAGGGAATCTTCTATCTCCTCGGGGAGGTAGTCGAGGAGTTGTGCAAAGATCGTGGGGGGATGTTTAGGTTTTCTTCGTGGGAATTGGGGAAAACAGTAGTTGTAAGGTGTGGTAAGGATTTCTTTGGTAGGGATAGTGTCGCCGAAGATTATTTTATGTGCAAAGTTTTTCTGTAGTGTTTGGATTCTGTGTGTGATGGTTGGTATGTTTGCGTGTTGTGTTGTGAGGTCACTAGGGTACCTGAGAGGTAACCTGTGCATGCGTCTGAGTATTTGGCGTTCACAGGAAGCAATAGAGGGAAGGTGATTGGGGTTTATGTTCATGTATATGGGTGCTCGTAAATCCATAGCAGGGCGAATATATGTATAGTAAGTGTGTTGCAGTGCTTTGGTGTGGAAACCTCTGATTCTACCCCGGAGGGCACCCAGTAGGTTTGCACGGTATCTTATCCTGTTAAGTGTTCTTCGTACATCAGGGAGTCAATTGAGGGTTCTAGTAAAGAACATTCTTAGGTAGGTGACTTCTTGTTGGAGTGGGAGTCTTTCTTGGTTTAGGGTGTGGGAAACGTTTCTGGAGGCAAGGTTTGGGAACTTATTTTCAGTGTAATTAGGATGTCGGAAGAGGATTGTTTGGGTTTTGGTGGGATTGACGGAGACTCTCCACCGGTTCGCCCTGTTAGAGAAGTTCTGAAGGGTTTTGGATATGAGGCGGGTGGCCATTTCGCTGTTCCGATTAACAGTCCAGAAGGCGGTGTCATGCGCAAACTGCGCAACGACTACTCCGGGTTGTGTGACTTCGGGAATGTCGGATGCGAAGATAATATAGAGTATCAGGGCTAAGGTAGAACCTTGCGGTACGCCTGCTGTGGGTTGGAAAGGATCTGAGAAGGTTTTCCCTACTTAGACCCGAACTGACCGATTGGTCAGGTACGAGAGTAGGAGTTTGGAGAAGGGATAGGGAATGTTGAGGATACGGATCTTGTGCAGGAGACCGGCGTGCCAGACCCTGTCAAATGCTTACTTAATGTCCAGAAACACAGCCAGATAGCATTGCTTGTGATTGAATGCTCTGGTGGTCTCTGTAAGTAGCTTCAACAAGGCATCGTGACACGTTCGGTTGGGATGGAAACCGAATTGGCTGTTGAGTAGGAGGTCGTTAAATTCTAGGTGGTCCCTGAGTCGCCTCAGAAGGTAGATTGGTCTATAGGAGGAGGGTGAGGTTAGGTGTATTCTCCGGTAGCGCGTTGCGGTTTTTATAGACGATTCGTGGTAGGCAGGTATGGATACTGTGTGGGATTTTTCCGGTCACGATTGGCGGAAATTCGGAGAGGACTATTACGTAGAAATACGTTCGATGTTTTTGTTGATTTCTGCGTAATTTGATTAACACGGGATAATTAGCGAATAATTAATGAAAGGAAAATTTGGTAAAGGATGCTGGGTCTTTTCAAGGTCCTTAATAAAAGCCAGAAAAATTATTGGTCGTAAAACATTGCCTTGTGGTGTCATTAATATGGACCACGATCTGTTTGTACTCTAATAAAACACAAACCAGTCATTAATGTATACTCGTATACCAAGACCATTCAGTTTATGTGTGACGAAAAACTTGTCGACTATGTCACAGGCCCTTGTTGAATCAAATAACATAGATACCACATGATCACCAACATCCGACTAAAGACTGAAGCTAACTGTAGTAACGTACCCTAAGTGATTGACAGGTTAATTATATGGGCAAGGGTAGGTGAAGTTATTTGCCGACAATGTTTTATAACAGATACAGGTATTCCATCGAGGCCTGTTAATTTTTATTACTAAAGAACATAGTCTCAAGAGAAAATATGTCCGTTTTTTTCACTTAATTTGTTTCCAAAATTGCTAATAATTTTTTTGCGTACATAGCTAGACAAGTATTCTCCAAAATCTGTAGCTATCTCAGTTGCGTTTTTTAATATCTTGTTATTCTAATTTTATTTATTACGTATTTTTATTTGTAGAACTGTCGATTATTTTTAAAAAACAATTTTTTGTCATTTTCTATTTGTCTTAACATTTTTGTCTTTAAAGATTAATCTTAAATATTATACTCGTTAATAATAATTTAGTTAAGCATATCTCGAAAATGAGAATGAATTAGTAAATTATTCTGCGGATTCTTTATTAAACTTGTTGTTATCAGACAAGAATCACTAGAGCTCTATCGGTTTCTGAAAATCTGTTAATTATCTTCAATATTATCGCCCTCTAGCTATATTAATTCCCAAACTGTAATAGTTTACATAGGTATTTTTTAGATTTTGTCTACCGTTTGTAAAAACAGATGGAGAGGATGGACAACGAATTATACTATTGAGATGTAAAACTATAGATTTTACCAAAATAGGGTTCGAACTCTTTTTGAAAGTTTACACAATAATTATGAATATATTATTATACCAGGATGATAATTTTCTAATTGGTGGATTCTGCGTACTTTTTGATTTAGAAGGTGGCAATATAAAACATTTATTAAGCATCGATTAGAATTTATTTAGAAAATTTTTACATGGTTTATTAGATGCTTACCCCATCAGACCCCAAAGGATACATATTGTAAACGTTACGCCACCTTTTGAGACAATTGTGGGAATATCGAAACAAATTTTCAATAAAAAGATTTCCGATCGAGTTTGTTAAAACATCCCTTATATGTTTAACGCTTCTTGTAGTTCTTTATTTACAGTAGCAGTGGAAAAGATGAATTTAACAAAATGTTTCCAAAATGTATTTTACCAAAGGAATATGAAGGAGAATCTGTAACGCTCTCTGAAGCAACTGGTGAAATACTGTTTTTAGAATAACTTATTTCTCTTCTAAAATTTTTAGAATACTGGAAGAATAAAGTGGAGAGCTACAGAGATTGGTTCATCGAAGATATGAAATATGGATGTGATGAAACTAAACGGCCCAGAAGTACTAACCAGAACGATTTATTTGGAGTAGACGGTTCTTTTAAAGCTTTAAATATTGATAGATGATCCTCTTTCTACTTTTGAGATACAATAAGGTTTATCTTTAAGTACTTAATTTCCATTTAATTGAAGATGTAGTATTATTTCTAAGATTTCTGGTGGAAGGCATTGTAATACCTTTAACTACAGTAGACGGTTCTTTTAAAACTTTAAATATTGATTGATGTTCCTGTTTCTAGTTTTGAGATACAGTACGATTTATCTCTACCATACTTTCATTGTAATTACAGATGTAGTATTATTTGTACGATTTTTGGTGGAAAGTATTGTAATAACTTTAACTGTAATAGATAACAAGCCTGTATTGTTCCTTTTGCCTTAATGTACCAATGGTTTCAGAGACTGCAAACATGCTGGTATTTAATAGATAACTTGCTCTAACTAATATAACCACTTGTGAAAATTAGAGGTAACAATGGCACAATATAAATGCCTTTAAATGTGTACTTTAAAACGAATTTCAGCTAAAACCTATACAACATAAGTAACGTACCGTAAAGCTGGGTGATTTTTTCTCCGCCAGGGTGACTTTGTCTCAATTCCGGAAAAATATATTTTTAGTAACAGAATATTATAGATTATCAACAAATTTTATTAGGTGCTACTTTTAAAGTATCTACGCTAGGGGAATTACCGTAATTGATGGTAATAACCGTTTTATTTTCTTCAAAAAAATGATTTTCTGAAGAGTATGATTTTACATCAGACTTAGTGATTGTAAAAATTTGTAGGCAATCAACACTACGATGAAGAGTAATGTAAGTTGCATAGCTATATGATAAAAACCTATCTATCGTTAAGCGCTTTCATGTATAGTAGCGCCGGGGAGAGTTGTCTCATGGCGGACTCGAGAATAGGGACATAATTATTACTGTGAAATGCATCTGTTTCACTTTATCTTATTGCGAAGTTCCCACTTAAAGAAAGACGGGTTATTATTTATACGTCTGCTATATATTTTAAATGCAGGACTTAAAAACGTATGTCGATACTAAGGTCAAAGTGCATGACGCTTACAGATGTCTTCTTGGCTATTTAACCTCAAATTATTCTTGGTATTTCGTTTCGTATAATCGCATCGTGTTTTGTAGTTATAACAATTTATCTTTCGCTTCGTAATTTATTAGTTTCTATTGCATTTGTAAACAACAGTTTTTTTCAAAACTATTATTATTAATATTCACTATTACAAGGTAAGTTTATAATGCAAAATGTATTTCCAATTGATTTAATGCATTTACTTATTTTGCAGCAAATAATGATGTCATTAAAAGGTAAATATTTGAAAAGCCAAACTCAAGTAATGTTAATGAATATACTGCATTATTTCGAGATGGAACGCGATAACGGTTTGCCTTTAACTTCCATTATCCAGGTACGCTAATAATTTTCATTATTTAAATTTATATTTATATAATATTATGTTACAGCGAACTGCTCTCGCATGCGGCATTTCCGAGAAAACCGTAACTCGGACAAAGACAAGAATGGCTCTCGCTTTAGAATCTGGGAAATCAGAGCCGGATTCACCGCAAAAACATAGGCTGCGTTTGAAGTCGAAGTCAGAGGATGTCGACGAATACGTGAAAGACGTTTTGAATCGAAAAAATTACACCATGCATGCAACTGGTAAATAATTCAGAAATTGTTGTTGAAATGGAGTTAATCACTGTTTAATTTCAGGCTCACACATTACTATCGAAAAACTCCAAACTGAACTTAAAGAATATAAAATATTTACCTTCAGTAAAACGAGTTTGAAACAATTGTTACACAAAAATTGGTTATGACGATGGAATAAGGCGTTTAATGGAGCAGGTTCATATTACTGGTGCTCGAGCAACACTTTTGCGAAAATATTTTGCTAATAAAAGTTGTGAAATTAGTTACGATCCAGTCCTTTTGGATGAGACGTGGATTTCTAGTCGGGGATGCGTTCGAAAATCACGGCATGATATTGATTTGAAAAGCATAGAAAACAAACCAAGTAACTGGAGAACTGTGGCAAAAGTGTATTTACATGCTGAAAAGGAAATGGGCCAGTGGTGGGAGGTCCAAAAAAGAGCTGAGGAAATGGTAAAACCTCTAGTAATCAATGTCAGAGAGTCGAGTGAAGATGATAATAATTATAAGATGTCCAATATTTGAATTTAAAGCAAAAATTAGAATCTTAGTTACTTTATAACATTGTAAAGAATTATTATATTTAACAGATACCTCTGTAGCTGTACTTAGGTTTGCATTCGTTTTATATATATATATATATATATATATATATATATATATATATATATATATGGCAAACTGTAAACTGAGATTTTTAAAATCGGTTATATTGTTAACTAATAATAAATCTCATTTTTAACATCCAATACAGTGTATTCATTTACGACAAAATCAGTTATTTATAAGTGGCTTCAATAACCAAATTACAGTCTTGACCCTTTTGACGCAGTGAGATCTGCCGGCTAAAAACGATCCTCCGCAATTAACCGAACTTCATTTGGGCACTGCTTACTGCTAGCTAATTCGTTTCTTATTGAAAATTATTGACATAATTAATTTGTAAAACAGATCCAAAACGAAATTTTGTTGACCCGGTCTCGGTTCTGATAATCGTTTACAGTTATACGATATATTTTTATCATATGACTACCCACACTTGGTGGACTTTACATGCCAGAATAAGTGCGACAGACCTTAAACGAAATTCAACTTTATTTATACGAGTGGATGGGAATATTCGAACAATAATTTTATTTAAATTTGACAGCGCGGCTTAAATTTGAAAATAACCTAGAAACATTGACGATGTTTTGTTGGTATTCAACATTACTAACTGTATGAACCAATAACGACATACGTTTTTAAAATCTTAAACCACGTTTTGCTAAAAGATGAGTCACAAGAGACCTCTCGCCGGTCTGACTCTATCATTTCAGTATAAACATTTGCGTTTCCAAACGAAAGAGTCGCCGCCCTATTGGATAAAAGCTCGCAAACTGTGATCACTTATACGCCAACCACGGTAATATAACATTCTCAAATGTACTTTTTTCTTTTTAAATTTTATACTATACATTTTGTATTGTTTTTATGTATAAACAATTATGCGGATATATAATAGTAACAAAATGTGTTCAGTACCTAAGGGCATAAACCTTAAAAACGAAAATGTATCATTGCACTCCTTTCCACACAATTCCAAAATGAAAAAACATTGGAAGATACTATTAAAAATTGGTAAACCAATCACGAACAATATGTATCTGTGCAGCAAACATTTTAAAGAAAACTGTTTTTTTTATTTTGGTAAGTTTGATCCAATGGTAGTTCAGCTAACCTCGAATAATTTTGTTTAGATCAAGTTGGAATGTATGAGTAATTTAGTTATTCATAATACTGTAAGGTCCATAATTTTATGCAGGCTTCTTTTATGAGTTACACTTACTAATTACCACTAAGTGGATTTTTTCTTTTAACCTCGGCTAGTCAGGAATTTGGGAAGTGGGTTTTTCTTAGACTGTTATATAACTGTTAAACAATTTTCATACCCAGGTTTAATACACAACTTCTGGAATTATAATAACTTAACAAAACGATATTCTGGTAAAATAATTAAATATTCAAGTTAATAATGGAAAATAAACGAAAATTTCTAATTATATTAATAAGGGATCTCTTCGTACAGCGCCTGGTATTTGGACAGCCCACCGTACCTTGGAGTAATGCTGGTGTCGTAGAAATGTCGGTGGTAAATCTTAAGATTTTTAATGTTTAGGGACAGCTGTCCCCTGTGTATCTATGTTCGTCGTCGGTTTGGAAATTTCCTGTAAACAAGCACGTTATAATGCAGTGTTCAAAAAATAAAATAATTGTGGTTTTGTTTCTTTGTAAACAAATATAATGTGTTCAGATGAAAATAATACAAGGGTGTGTGTACGCTTCAAAAACCGGGAGGATTACTGTGATTTAGACAGGTAAGTTTATTTCGTCTATTATTTTACAAATTTAAGACAATGTTTTTGAATTCGAGGTTACAGCGTATTTCAAATTGCTATCATGGACTGGCTCTTTATTACTTATATTTCTTCAGTAACGTTTTGAAATACGGACAGGTTAAAGAAAAGCAGGCCCTACACGAGATTTTGATATTTACACGATTAGTGTTAATACAAATTCGTGTTAGACAATGGTTGTATTTGATTTGTTTAATTTTTAGAGTTTGTACACACGGACTAAGGGAAAGACTAATTCTAAATTAACTATAAACAATATATACAATCAAATATGTACAAGGGGTTATTAAATGTTTGCAATTCGCAATTTTATGTTTGTAATGGTTCATATGATACAGGAAATATTTTCGACAATGTGTTGTTGAAAATTGATAAGAGTTCATTCAAACTACTAAAATGGAACGTTGACTTTCGGTTTATTTGTATAAAGGGGAAGATTCCTTACACTTTATAATTGAATGTGACTACTTATTTGCGAAATGCAAATGGATTTTTTTCTAAGAATAATTATCTTAAAGTTTTAATAGCTAAAACGCAAATAAATGGCTTTAATCTATTGGATTTCTTATTGTAAAATAGAAATTCTTTTACTTTGAAGTAAACCGTAAAATTTACTTTTAGTTAAAATACTTATCTTTTTTTGGGATTTTTTAATGGTGTACTTTAAATTATACAATCTAAACGTTTCGATAACACTTACAGTTATCTTCGTCAGTAGTAATGTTTGTTAAAAATTGTTAAAGATGTAATAAACAATTTTGTCAAATTTGACAAAATTTTTCCCAAAAAAAGATAAGTATTTTATTATGAGTGTTAATGGTGAAAGTTTACATTTTCATATTACTTTCAGTTGTATAAATTTAATGTTTTACACAATTCAGGTTTTTCGGTAATAATTTGGACTTGATATTCAGGTGGATTTTCGTGATATACAGGGGGAATAAATTATAAGTGTTGATAGCCAAGCAAGGAGGTCGAGCTAAATCAACAAATTCTAGAGAATCTATTTATTCAAATCTGTAACGGCCACTTTGAGTATATAGAACTATCTACAGGGGGTTCAGGATATATCTGGTGTTCGTTTATAATCTCCTTAATAGCCAAGCCAGTGGGCTCAATAGTCTAAATTAACGAATCTTAGAGATTCTATTTATTCAAAGCTGTATCGGAGACTTTGAATATATAGAACTATATACAGGAGGTTCAGGATGGAATTTGCAAATTGCCGTTTCTGAGGTTACAACGCGTGATCGTACAACCAGACGTGGCTTTATATTAGTCCCATTAACTAGAAGAAGTCCTATAATAGTCCCGGTGACCGCCGGTGTTAACCAGTCAATCTACCTAAGACCAGTATAATACGCAAAACCTCTTTGACGTCAATTAATTTCTTAAGGATGGTTTGTTAACAGGAACTTCTAGGTGTTATTACAACTATTTTCGTAAAAATTGGTTATACTTCGGAGTGTTAGAATCCTATAGAACAATAAGTTTTATTTAATTCAAATGAAATTGTTTTAAGAGCGGGTCAGGCGGTCATGTTCTCGAATAGAGAATTTCAGGTGTAATAAATTACTACAAACGGAGAGGCAGGAGAGAAGATTTGTAGAGAAGCGTTCTACAAACAGAATTAAAAGTAAAAGTTAATAATTTCGCTCTTAAACCTTGCGAATGAGTGGGGTTTTAGGTAGGAAATGTCGCAACGCTTCTGCACATCGTGAAAGGGGGTAGTGGTGCGCACGCAAAAGTGCTGATTATTTACATTCTTAAGAACTGGAATAAAATTAATTATTATTTAAACATTATCTTAATAATTTTTATTAAAATAACAATTAATTTGTCTTACCCAATTATGGTTCATTACAATACATTATATATGTGTACGAATGCTAATATAGTTTTGATGTTTATAGATCGTTCAGTAGGAAAGCATCGCCGATTGAAACGAAATTCGTTACCGTCACTAAATTTACCTCCATGTTCGAGTGATGTACTACCTGAAAGAGTACGAATGTGTGAATTGAGGAAAAGCGCTTTGAAAGACGTCAGCACGCAGCAGAGCATCTGAACAACCGAGGTAAACATATTTTATGTTTATTGTATTTAATTAAAATTTTATTCTAGTATGACAGATTTAAATGGTAGTTTTGGTTTAAATCACACTACGGATGGTAACCTGGAAACTCAATTATCTGCTGTTGAAGCTTTTATTTTGCTTCATAATTTAGCCAAGCCTTTGCAACAAGAAGTATGTGATGATAAAGCCTCCCCGACAAACGGTTTTCCTGAGATCATTCATAAAGTGTCCCTGATAGAGATGATCAGGAATGATACCGATTTGAAAGTTTTCACCGGAATTATAAGTTTTAAGTTGTTGGATAAACTAGAAGAATGCTGTAAGCTATTTCTTTTAGCAGACAACTGGAAACTAGATATTCGCAGTAGGATTATTTTAACTATGGTTAAAATCAAGTTAAATATTTCATTTTCGTGTAT
This sequence comes from Vesta saturnalis, assembly GCA_036346205.1. NCBI lineage: Eukaryota > Metazoa > Arthropoda > Insecta > Coleoptera > Lampyridae > Vesta > Vesta saturnalis. The sequence goes on from JARFJB010002525.1 coordinate 147,190, forward strand.
TAGTGTTCTTTTTGGGTTAACAACAACTACATGTACTAACTATTTTTATGGAATGGTGCAGGTTATTTCTCAGGTTTTGCAACAAGCAATTGTATGGCCACCTAAGTCTGAAATAATGGGTAATATGCCCTTATGTTTTACCAAATATAAAAATACTCGCATTGTATTAGATTGCACCGAGGTAAATATTGAGAAAAGTACTTAACCAAAATATTTGTGATGGCGTTTTAATGAAACATTTTCCCCATTTATTTCACAAAAATTGGCATTTTTTATTAAATCCAAACCCTGCATAGTTTTCCCCGCTTTAATACACTTAATTTCTACGAGTTTCTTATTTCCAAAATCAATACCGTCAGGCCTAAAACCTAGCCATGGAATCATATTAATTAATATTCTATGGCCATGGCACAATTATACAAAGCTATCTAGATTTGCTTGGAAATGCGAATAGAAACTGAGTCGTTCGGGTATTATTATTCAAGAATTTAACGCTTTTCGGGTGGCTTTGACCCAGTTTGTTTATTATAGTTTTTTTGGCGTTTGTTGGTCCTTATGTATTTATATTTATATGAAGTTGAGTAAATGCTCATTTTAATAATTAATTTAGCCATGTAACGACTGTATTAGCTTTATAATACCTACAACATAACCTTTTTTTAGATGCCTTCACAGTACAAACGTGTTCTTGGTAGTAGAAATTACGAAAATTACTCGTCAGATATATTAGAACGAGCCCTAGAAGCTGGCATAAATGGCGTCCTATCTCAAAGAAAACCTGCAATATAATTTGGATTGCCAGTTAGTACTATAAAAAATAAATTGAAAGACAGGCATACAAAACTTTATGGTGGTGCGACAATTTTTACGAAAGCTGAAAAGGGCGCCTTCACGTCCCATATTTGCGCCTTATCTTCGTACGGATTTCCATTGGATCAAACAGATTTACGAAATTTAGTGAAAAATTGCTTAGATCGGAATGGTCCTAATCTTAAGCGGTTTAAAAACTTGCCAGGAAAAAAGTGGTGATACGCATTCATTAAAAGAAATCCGATATCAACGCAACGTTTTGCAAGGAATATAAAACGCTCGAGAGCGAAAATCAGTGAAGTCACTATAAAATATTACTTTAACCACTTACAGAATGAAATTGTCAATGTTCCAGCTAACAACATTTGGAATTACGATAAAACTAATTTAAGCGAGGACCCCGGCAGAAAAAAAATTCTAACAAAACATCGAAGTAAATATCCTGAAAGAATGATAAATTTTAGTAAATCAGCAACATCATTAATGTTCTGGCGAAATGCTACCTCCATACATCGGATATAAATCCTATACACTGTGGTCAGCTTGGGTAGAAAACGGTCCTAATGGTGCACGGTACAATAGATCAAAAAGCGGATGGTTCGACTCAGCTTGTTTCGAAGACTAGTTCGCTTCACTGATATTACCAACATTAAAACGTATTCTTGGGACTAAAGTAATAATTGGTGACAATTTGTCATCCCATATATCCTTGAAAGTTTTACAGCTGTGTAAAGCCGAAAATATTAAATTTGTGTAGTTTCCTGCCAACTCTACGCACCTAACGTACCCATTAGATGTCGTCTACTTCAGACCGATGACAATCTCTTGGCGAAATATTTTGGTAGAATATGAAACTCGGAACGTTAACAGCGCTTTAATCCAAAAATCACCTTTCCCACACTATTGAAAAAACTCGTTAAAAAACTTAATGTAAAAGACATTAAAAATTTGGAAAGTGGCTTTAGAAAATGTGGCATCTTTCCACTAAACGTAGAGGAAGTGTTAATCAGAATTCCAAATTGTAAACATATGATGCGCAAATATCCTCAAGAGCAAGTGATGCTGTTTTAAACTTTCTTGTAGAAAAGAGAGGAGTCCACAGCTGATGAAGTTGTTACACGAAGAAGAAAAATATAAATCGCAACAGGAAAAAGTGTCTGTCTTGAAGGCGTTAAAAGTCAACAAGAGGCTGCAGCTGCATTAAAAGTTGCTAAGACGAAGCCAGCTGTAAAAAAAGGGCACTGAAAGAAAGTCAAAACAAAAACAGAAATGACAGCAAAAAGTAACGTTAAAGAAAAAACTGAAACATTGAGGGTGACAGTGCTGTAACCGGCTGTAGTGAACTGCCTAAACAAAAGACAGTAAAAAAGAATAAAACGTTCAAATAAAATAAACCGTTTTGAGGATATTGAAGAAACCACGTCCGGTTCAGAATCTATTTTAGAGCTATAGGGATGATTCAGATGCAGAAGATTTTTCCATTGGAGACTTCGTAATTGCATCTGACAACTTAAACCGCTCTCCAGGAAAGTTTGAAGGCTATTTAAGGGATAATAACTGTTATGGTGGGGTGATCCTGATGGTACTGGGTGAAAGAAGTTTGTGGCAATGGCCCGAAGTCGCCATAAGAAAATCCTATTACTTGGCTTATGTTTATCGCACGCAGCCATTGGATCTTGGACAGAACGAATATTTCTTTCCAGATCTGTAGAAATAAGTCTTACTTATATTGCAAATAGTTTTATTCTTCTTTATTGTTCATTTTCGTTAAGAAGTGATGCTAGGATGCTATATAGGGTTTCTTGTTCATTTTAGTGATTTTTTTTATGTTTATCATTTAAGTAAATGATTTTTATTGAAGAGTGTGTGTTTCTAAATAACTTTGTAGGTTTATCTTAGCTCATACAATAATAACCACAGAGAATAAATGTAAAATGTAGTGTAGGACTGCAATGCTGCCCTATTTTTAGATGCTATAGGTATTTGATTATTGACGCGCCTTTCTGGTTTGGTAACCCAACGCGGTTTTATTTTGCCTCGGGTTTGCTCAATCGTGTTTATATTTTAATTTATAAACGGGGTGTGGTTCGTCTTACTGGATAGGCTTAACACTGTCACCTTAAATAAATACCTTAAAGCGTTTTTAAAACGTATATTAAATAAATTTAACAATAAAACAAACGGTTATTAATAACAACTCTAAATGTATTTTTATATCTTGGTCCCGGCGGCTCCTCACACTTGTTCTCCTGGTTGGCGGCTTTATTGAGTGCGTCGTCATTTCTATAAACAGAGATATTATTTTAATCTATTCCTTACCTAAGAGGTAAAATTTAGGTTACGGTCCTGCATTTACAGAAGCTGGTACCGTTGCTTTAAGTAGTTTTGTTTATCGGCGCCAGTGTAATGACCTCGGACGGAGAAAATCGATATCGTTCTCGGTCTATACGCATGGCATAACTATCTACTCTTCAGTAACGCTGGAGCGCTGAAGCGAGTATGTCGGTCTCCCGGGCAATAATACACGCGAAATGCGCGTATGCAAATGCGAGATCTCGGTACTGTCTTTCTTTAATTATAACCGGCAGGATTAGACAATTTGATTATTTATCTAACGGAATTAATTACGGATTTCTTATACTAAGTCTAATTATCTACATTCAATCACGGAAACAAAATACTTGGTATTACAAATACCCTAAAATGACTTTAATAGGTTTACGTAAATATAGAATAATCTACGTACTATCTAATTTATTTACAATCGATATCGACCTAGGTGTTTGCGAGGGTTATATTGACTACCAATTTATACAACCGATTTCGGGGGTACTCTCCTGCGATCAAAGACACCGTGTACGGTTATGGTGTTTGTCTGTATGTATGGTATGTAGGAGTTTCGAGCGGGATCTTAGTAATGCCCAGAAGACTCAGGCGATGGCCTGTCTTAACCTGATGGACTAAGAGAAAGGTCGTAGGTCTTTACAGCCCTGTAACAACCCTTCACCCTCAATTAGTTGCAAGTTACGTCGGGGGTTACCCCTGCGTGACTCTAGGTATTAGTGTGCGTGGTATTTGCGAGTTACGTCGGGATCTACCCTGCGTGACTCTAGGTGTTAGTGTACTTTGTATAACTCCTGGAGACTCAGCCCGGAGTTATTTACGATCTGTAGTGTTTGATTGTAACTTGTCAGATTTTATAACTTTACAACTTACGTGTCTATCAATGGCAGTACAGGATTAAACTTTAGGTTGCCCGGTGCGAGGTGGTGCGCGTTGTCACACGGTCGCGGTGGACTCTTCGACGGTGAATAGCAGGCCGGTGCTTATACAAAGCAAATGGTACGGTGGCGGCTGCTGGATATCGGCTTGACTGGAATCTACTTCGATTCATCCTCATCTTCGCGCGCGTCGCGGGTTTATAAAGGTGCATCTGTGGGCGGCTACCGTGCCGGGGATGCCGTTATGCGATTGGTTGTAATCTTTCTGACGTGCAAAACTTACGGGTTTTTAGAAATACACGTCAGCGGTGATGAATAAATTACTCGTTGTGCAATATCGCGTAAACTTTTGAAATCTTAAATATAGGATGGTCCGCAAATAATTTATTCTAAAAAGCATACGTAAAGGACGCTGGTTCTTTACAGGACAAAGTCACCCGAAACTGGCGGGTGACTTTGCACACTATATATTTTTTTTGTAATAAAATAATTGCCGCTTCATGTTTTTATATAACTTTTGTAAAAAAAGTAGCTAAAGACTCGAATGCAAGTAAATAAAAAAAAACACATTTTTACTTATTAAGAATATCGATATGTGCATTTAAACTTCAAGAGTGAGTCAAAGTCACCCGGTTTTATGGTATCTATTAAATTGTGCATTAGATTTTTTAACGGTTTCAGATGTAGTTTAAGTATTTACCATAAGCTCATGCGTGAATAAATCAGGATAGGCAACGAAAATGGTGCCAATAACCCAAGCAGGTAGGATTGGAGAGTTTTTGAACACATAATTTTAAGGCCCCACATTTCTCACAATTTCCAGGGCACAATTCCATGGTAACACAAATCAAACGTTGTTGTATTGATACGTACGAAACGTCTCAAAGTCGCACAGTGCTAATAATTTGCTTTGTGTTCTTTAAAACTCATTATTCTGATTAATTAATAATTAATCACAATTATTTTTTGTTTATGGTAACATGATATAAGATTAAAAGATTAATTAACCAGATTAAATAATGCAAACTAAACTGTACTAAACATTTCGCGCCTCTTTAAATCCCTTAATAACATTTAAATCTTCTTCAGATAGTAATAGCTCAAGCTTTTAATGAAGCACGTTTTTTCGATATCGCTACTGATTTGAATTTCTAATACTCAAATTATGTCATCCATGGCAGGAATTGTCTTTATAACGCATCCTAATTTCCAATGAAGTATTGGAAACCTATGATTTTCTTTTCGAATTGAAACTTGATTGTCCCTTGAAGACTATTGATGTGTGCACTGTTCTACCGTTTCCAAAATTGGCAATGCTGATATTGCGATAGTTGATTTTGGATAAATGGCCAACATCTTCTTGAGGAAACGATGTTAAACCTTCGTCTATTAAAAAATAGCCAGGGAAATGCTCAAGATTATTTGATGGAGCACATAAGTTTAATACACATTCTATCATTGCCACTGTTGTGTAAAATTATTCAAATGTAATAGTATTTTCATAAATAATTCTCTTTAACCCTCCTGTTGTGCTCGGGTCAATATGACCCTATCGCGTTCTTCTAATGTGAATAATCAATTAATTTATTTAAATATTTCGTGGTTCAAGGGCGTAGCCAGGATTTATAACTGGCTTTTGAGTGACTCGTGGTACTGACAACTCAACCCCTACTTTCTCTGCGATATCAAGTGATTTTTTAAATAATTCATAAGAAACATTTTCGACATCTTGTCGATCTTCTTTGATTACATCTAGAATATCATCAATATGTTTCTTCACCATAACCAAATCCATACTTTTACCTTGTAAAACGTTTACAACGGGTTCCAAAATTGCAGAGTATCTTGCAATTATGTTTAAGCCTAAGATGAATATTGGTTTAGTAACTGCACAGTACAATTGGTAGGCAGATTTTCTTGTTGCCTAGTTTCCTTCGACAGATAGATGTTCTAGTGCTTTAACAATGTCAGTGAAGCTTTCTGAAATTTTTTTTATGCTCTTATATTTTTCCGACCATCTGGTCTCACAGAGCCTTGAAACATTTGGAACCCATTTTCTACGGGCTGGCGATTCACGAAAGAAGGCTATTGTGTCTTTAACCGTTACAATTCTGTTTCTTATTTCTGGTAGCTTGCTAGTATCATTGACCACAAAATTTAGTCTGTGGCTGGAGCAATGGAAAAATAAAGATTTACCGTACTTTTTTTTTAAGAATGGCCTGTACACCACCTTCTTTGCCGGCCATCGTGGAACACCCGTCAAATCCGAATCCCATACAATTATCGGCGGAAAAATTATTATCTTCTAAAAAACTTTGAATTGCGCTAGTGATTGTAGAAGCATCTTGACATTTTAACTCAATGTAGCCTACAAATTCCTCCCTGATTATTTTTTGGCTTTCATCATAGAACCTTAATCAAATAGAAAGCTGCTTTTTTACAGCGATACCTGCTGTTTTATCAACCATTACAGCATAAGCTTTTGAATTGTTGGTGAGGTGTAGACTGCGTTTTTTTGACATTTATCCAAGTGGCTCTTTAGCTTCTCATCACCAGAGTCAATCCTCAAATTTAAAAGATCAAAGAAAACTCCCTCACTTCCTTGTTTTCCTCTAAGCGGCCAATCATGAATTCCACAAAATATTATGCATGAAATAATTGCTGACAATATTTGTTTATTTTCTTCAATCGTCTTACGGTGCCCTATTTGCAAATGGACATCAACAGCAGCATTTTCAAGAAATGCTTTGCAGCAGCTGTTGAAGATTTGTGGTAATGGCTGCCAACGTGCTTTCTTCATGTATATCCTTAAATTTCATGTAAGGCCTTACCATAAATGACTCCAAAACTCCTTTAACTGTAGCAATTCTTGGCGGAAATAAAACACAATATAAACATAGAGCACATTTCAAACGACTTGAGTACACCAGCCATGGAGTATATTGATCTAACCAGCGATGGTTAAATTTTCTTATTAAGTGAATGGCATCAGAAGCAAAATCGTAATTGGATGATGGAACCCAAGGGTTTGTCAACAATTCCTTCTTTTTTTCAGAACGCAAGTTATTGGCACAACTAACATAACGACCAATGTCATTTTCATGGTAGCCATCGCGTTCTTCAGTTTGTTTAGAGGTCCCATTTCCAGAGACAGCTTCATGTAGATTTGAAGAACTACTTGAGCCTCCTTTAAAAATAGATTCCGATTTTGATGTTCCGACCATTTTATTTTCATCTTCATCACAATCTTCCACTACTGTCATGAACTTTTTTCCGTTTTAGAGATTATTGACCTAAAAATAATAACCTAATATCATTCTTGTTCTTAGTCCCTAGTATAAAAATTAGTATAAAACAAAACTACCATGTAATGATAGCTTATAATGTGGATATACTATATCCGATGTTAATATTTTTTTTCTAGACTAAAAACACAAAATGAAATTAATAGCACGTATAAAGTGCTGTTTGATCTTTAATATGTGAAAATTTCAAGTTTTTATATTTAGTCCCATTTGAGATATCAGCTGTCAAAATCGGTGCATTATTGTAATTTTGTTATAATTAGAAGGCAAAAAGTCGGCATCATAATAATGAAAAATATATAAAATTATATTAATAATGCACAGAATCTTTTGCCAAAGGTAATAAAAATTGTTTCACAAAGATACAAGCAAAGAGTAAAGAGCAATTGGCAATTTTGTAAAGGGCTGCAATTGAATTTTTTTCCAAACGTTGCGATATAAATAATTTTGAACAAAAATTAACATCGGATATAACATATCTACATTATAAGCTATCATTACATGGTAGTTTTGTTTTATTTGGTGCTGGTCGAGCAACCAATTTTCAAATTTTTGGACCATTTCTAATGGAATGACTCTAAAGTTTTAATTAAAAATTTAATTTTCTACTGAAATTATTTAACTTACCTTTTTGTAACCAATTTCTTATATCCATATTGTCTTTTATTTGATTTCTGTCTCTTTATTCTGTGGTAAAACTATTGTTACGGATTTTCCCTCTTGTTTCTTAGGCAATAATTTAACACTGATTTTATTTAAAACCAATAAAGTTAACAAAACAACACAAATATTCACTTTCTCAACACTTTTTAACTATTCCGCTTTTAAACCTCGCGCCTCGCTTTCTATTCGCCGTATGCAACTTCGTATCCTGCACTATGTACTGTACTGTACTGTCTGTCTTCGCGCCGGATAGGCAATTTTATATACCCTTTTTGAGCCTATAAATTGCCAGAACATTCGCATCGCCGGTTCCCGTATATTCCTCACTAGTATCTCGATTTTTCTCGAAGAAAACCAGTAGCGTTTCATTACACTATTAAACAGGACACTGGCGCTAGACAAGAGCACTTACACACCAACTCAATAGTTGTTGCAAAAAATATTGTCCTATGTTAGGATTTGGAGCAAGTTATGTTTTAACCACTTGATAGTTTTGCACGAACTGCACTTGGGCGTGACATTTTTCCGTACACTGACGATCCCGAGTCTCGTTCAGGCAACTTTTGTTTTAACTTGTTGGTGCAGGTCTTACGTACGTTATAAGAGTATTTATTTCGGATTCTGATGTAGGATTGTGTATTGAATGTTTCAAAACATTTTACACTAAAACTACTTATTGAGTAAATTTATTTTAATTAATTAATAGGATTAAAAAATGTAGTTAAATGAAAACAAAAAAAAAGGTGACAATTTTTTTACTATTTTTCTCAAAAATGTCCGACTGTTAAGTGGTTGAATCGAACACTAAATATTGACGCAGTTGCCCCTCCCTGCCCTTCGCTGGCTACGCCCATGTCGTGGTTCAAATTAGAAGAACGAGAAGCAGATTATTATCATAGACGAATTTATTTTATTAGTTTTGTTTTATTTTCATAAATATAAATAAGTTACATAATATTGCGCATATCGCATGCGTTATTTGCGTACCGATAAACAAGTGTATTCCGTGTATAAATGCAGCCAGTGAGCATCTGTGTTTCGTAGTAAATATCAAACTTGGTGCTATACTCTAATAAGAAATACCTAGCAATTGAAAATGTGTAGTGAGAGAGTGCTTACGGATAGTGAACTTGAGAAACTTTTGTGTGTTTGTGATAGTGATTCTAATGCTTCTGAAGAAGAAGAAAACCGAGATATATAATAGCGAATCGGATGATGAAGTGGAAGTTAAGATTTCAGATGAACCTGACACGGATAATCACGTCGGTTCAAAAGATGGCAATATAGTATGGAATGAAAAGACAGATCAATCGGGAACGTTATCAGCATCAAATATTATTGCGTTGATTCCTAGTCCAACAAGATATGCTACGTTGCGAATAATTGATATAAAATCCGCGTACTTCTATTTCATACCTAAAATTGTAAGCCAATTTTGAAAATGTCAAATTTAGAAGACAACATACTTTGTGGCGACACGTTTCAAGAACTAACATTAGTTGAACTAGATGTACATTTTGGCCTACTGTTTCTAGCTGGAGTGTATAAATCTCATGTCGAGGCAAGAACCAGTTTGTGGGATGGAAATGTAGGCCGTCAATATTCGGGGCAACGATGTCCCTACAACGATTTCATGTAATCGCACGAATAATTTGATTTGACGATAAAAAACTCGACCACAACGATGCCAAACTAATAAATTAGCTTCCATGCGGGTCTTTTGGGATGAATTGGTTGCAATTCTACCTAATTTCTATAATGTTCACGAAAATGTTACAGTAGATGAGCAAGTGGTACCTTTTACTGGCAGTTGTCCGTTTAGATAGCACATCGCGAATTAACCTGCTAATTTGGACTTTATGCGATTCTGTAGTTGCTTATGCATATAACATGCAAGTTTACCCCGGGAAATAAGAAGGTGAACCTCCAGAGAGAGGTCAAGGTAAACGAGTTGTGCTAGATCTTACTTATGGTCTAAAAGGTCACAACGTAACGTGTGATAATTTCTTTACCTAGTACGATCTGGGGCAGACGCTATTGAAAAGAAAAATAACCATCCTTGGCACTATTTGTAAAAATAAGCCTGAATTGACAGCTGCATTGAAACAGGAAAGAAGCCCTTTCTTTACAATTTTACTTTACGAAGGACACGTCGATAGTTTCCTATGTTCCGAAACGGAATAAAAATGTTACGCTCATGAGCACCATGCACCACGATAACCGAGTGTGTTACCAAGATCATAAAATGCCGTTTGTGATTTTAGATTACAACAAAACTAAAGGTGCTGTAGACACGTTAAACAAGTTAATAATAACATACATATGCAGACGGCAAACTAAAAGATGGCCAGCGACTATCTTTTACAATATCATGTACGTTTCAGTTTACAACGCTTATGTTCTGTGGTGCGTAGTAACTCCAACCTGGAATGCTAGAAAATTTTTTTAATGGCGACTATTTCTGGAAGAACTGGTTAATTCCTTATCACTCCATTATTGCAAGAAAGAAAACATCTTCCTCGAAGTATTCCTGCAGCTGAAATGGTCATAAAGTCACGTTCTTCAACCAGTAATGCCGAATTTTTGTCCCTCTTCAAATGATAATGAAACTAATATGGTATGTTGTAATTGCTCAAAATGCTTATGTAAAGCTCATATATATTACTACTGTCAAGACTGTAACAAATAAATGTATATACCTAACCACTACGTTTTTCAGATGTTCTTTAAATAACATTTATAATAATATGTAATAAGAATAAAATAACGTAATACAATGTAATAAATAATAAATACTGCATGTTGTTTCTTATTATTATTTACTGTTATATCAATTTAACGACAATTAAACGACAACTACAGGCTCCCGTATCATAATGACCCGAACACAATAAGTAAAACCAAAATGTTAACACAATAGGAGGGTTAAAGGATATTTGCCTCAACGTACCGAGCGTTCCCATAAACCTCCAAAATGTGAATACCTTGGGGACATAAAATTCCAGTTAACATTGTTCCCCAAAAGATGATTTCTTACACATTAGTTGCGAATTTGATAATAAATTGTAATTGTTGTCACACAAAAAAGGGTTTAGATTGCTAAGTTTACTAAATGGATATGCATGACCTTGCGTTGAGGAAATTACTTCTGAAAAGTGTTGATTTTGTATTAGTGATATTATTAGAGTGCAGGAATTGTTAATTTCAGTTAGTTTTAAGGAGTCTGGTTTTTTTTTTGAATTCATTTTATATTTTTATTAAATCCTAAAATAGTAAGCCGTGAGTTAAAAGAGAAAATAAAGAAAACCTGTTTAATATTTCACTATCTAGAATTAACTGTATTTATCATAATTTGATTATATTTCTGCGTTCATTTTCGTCTATATCGTTTGTGGTGATTTGTAAAGACCGTACAATTTCGTCCGGTTCTAAACATTTAGGCCCTTTATACTATCGTTCTCATTTTAATCTTTCTTCAGTTGTTAAACCTTGAGAAATCATGTCATCAGAGTTATAATTTGATTTGGCATAATTCCAAGTGGTGTTTTTTGACCATTTTTGAATTTCTGATACCGTGTTACATACAAAGATTTTTCAACTTTACAGGTTGCCAGCCTTTGTTACTTGATAAAAGTGATCTTTGAATATACAATAATTTAAACTAAGGGGTCCTGCAACTAACCAACCTGCTTTTATTTTTGATGGATAGGTTTGTCCTTGCCAACCTTGATTTATTCTATACGTAACAGCTCGTGGTATATTTGAACTCCGATGAGTAAATCCACATTTAGAGATTTATTTGATTTATTTAATTCGAGATCTGCTAAATTGATATCATTATTTTAACTGAAGCCATGTGTCTCACACTAAACACGTTCACATGCGAAACTAGGAAAAAAACAGGTGCGTGAACGTGATGCAAGTAGTGGAGCCTACGTACAGCATGGTGCCCATCCTAGGTGCTCCAAGATTATCAGATGGTTGGCATCGGCACATGATGGAATACTGGCAACTCTACCTTTGCAGTATTGAACTGGTATTTAAGCATATACACAGTGTGGTGTCCGTATGTCTGCTTGTCAAGCACCGAACTACTGTTGTACAATAACTTGTACTATTGTCGTTAGATATGCATGGTTGTTCATGGTATACGACACGGAATAATATTGTTAAAGTATAAGATTAAAAAAAAAATTGTTTTTGACCTGCTAAAGTTTCATTAGAGATTACCTTACCTTACCCTTAAGGTTTTCCAATTATTTTATTTTGTGGAAATGCAGGAAGAATCTTAATGGTGAATTTCTGAACATATGTTTTCGTACTTTTGACCATGTCTATACTAGACGGCACTAATTAATTAAAGTATACATCTTATTTCTGAAGAAGTAACTCTTTTATACTGCGCTTTGACATACAATAACTTGAATAATTTAAATTGGATAACCTGTATTTTATATCACAGATAAATGTAAAGGTTGATTGTGTTTCGAATTGGATTAGCTTTTCCCTTACCTAACTCTCCACATTTTCACGGAAAATGCCAATTTTTAAAGTCTACCCTGGTTTTTTTTATTGAACTCAATGTTTACAAATAAACCTATGGTTGTTAGCTCTTGGTCCACTGTACTACAACGGCCAACCCGCATTAAAGAATAAAGTCAAACTTAATGGTACTAAATGATAATAGAGTTTTGTTAACAATATCGTAAGTTATTACCTACTTTCTAGTTCAATAAAGTTTTACATGATAAAAATGAATGGAATGGATCCAATATAATGAATTGCACATTCATCAGTCTAGAGCGCGGAAAATATAAAAAATGCATATTCTTTATTTTTAACATATCTAATTTTATGTCTTTAAATCTTTACAATCCACACTATTACGGACCGATTGACACTTATTTCATATTGAATATTTTGGATATTTGTAATTTTTTTGCATTTTTTTAGTAAAAGTTGCATATCTTAGCATATTTATGCCTTATGTAAGGTTTTTTATTTATAAAACATATTCCTATAGCAAAATTTATGCTTCTCTGATTTCTTGGTTTCAAACATAAAAATTAAAATAACAACATTCCATAATAATAAAAATATTTATTGCTGTACGTTTGAATGTACGTTTATAGATGTCAATGGACAAATTCAAAATTTGCAGATGTCATTACATATTCTCGTAGAGTAGTTATGAATGTGAGATCTTGTTATGTGTTTATCGTCTTTTATAGACTTTACATATAATAAACAGATTTGCATAAACAAACTCGGCACAGTTAATATTTTTAACGCCCGTGGTGCTTTCTATATTTAATGTCCTGTTAGTGTGTTATCCAATTAAAAGATATTGAATTTTATTTTTGACATTGATCGTCATGCGTATTTTTAATAATGAACAAAGTGGGTTTGACTTTTATTTTAGCAAAAAAAATCGAGTTTGTTTAGTCACCTTGGTTTAGTAACTATGCATTCTTAATTTCATAATGCCCTAGGGAATTATAGCGTTTCAAACGTGTTCATAAATAGGTGCATTATAGGAAAGTAACACACTATTATAAGGACATTAATCTTATTTTAATATCTACTTTTATTTACATGGTTGTTATAACTTCCCGATATGTAATTTTAAAATTAACATTAATATTTTTGACCAGGTATCTAGCGACAAGAAGTTCTTGTGCGATCAACATGCTAAAACCCCGGCACATATCTTCAAGCGCGAAAAACTAAAAAAATCTTCCACATCCCAGCAAACATTGCGTTAATGTGGGACAACAGGTTCCAGGAATATTGAACAAGAGACATTCAATGTAGATCTGTGGAAAATCTTAATAGCAAGTAATATTCCACTTAGAAAATTAAGTAATGAAAACAACATACCTGATGAAAGCACCTTAAGAAAAAGTTTTGTTGAACGTGTTCATTCAAATAAAATTACAGAAATTTGGCAATAATGAATAAATGTATATATATATATATATATATATATATATATATATATTATATGTATATTAAATAACATGTCAAGTTTTTGTACAAACTTTAACAGGAGTAACACATGTTTCTAAAAGAAAAGTTCCTTATAAACATATGTCGTAGAAGGCTTTCGTTTATCGAGATACAGGGTGTTGAATATAATTTTTTTTCAAATTTTCATTATATCTCATAAATGAATGCTTAGATTTTTTCATGTTGGGGATAATGTCTATTAATTAAGGGCATAAAACAAGCGATAAGAATGTTCACAAACTTGCACATTGGCGGAGTGGAGGGGGTGCTCAACCCCTTTCATAAACAGAATTTCTACGCCAATGACTATTTTTAAAAAAAACTGATATTTTCATTATCTACATACAGTTTAACAAAAATAATGTACCTTCTTCTGTTTCGAAATTCCTGTGCGTTTCCGAGTTATTTTGATTTTTAGTGTTTGATATGGTACTAAGTTAAGTAATGTGCTTTATGTGAATAATTGAATATAAAGTTTTTAATAAAAAAGATATAATAAAATATTTAGAGCCATTTTAGTACATAACGATCGTTTCTTTAAAATTTCAAATACGTTTTCATTTATAAATAGGTAGGTTATCGGTTTTTTTTAGTATCCATTGTTATTATCCTCGTATAAAAAGAAATGCATAATTATTATTGTTATGCGGTCAATACTTTCTGTATAATTATGTATGTATCAATTTCGCCATAAACATGTATGTAGTTTTTAAGTGAGATTCTAATAAGTTATAGACCGCTGCTCACTTGGTCTCATTAAAGAGCCGCCACTGTATCAAGCCATACTCAAATACAAGACTTTTGTAAATTGAAATTTGTTTAGTACACTAATTTTAACATTTTAACATTTAATATTTATTATTGTAACAATACTTAATTAATACTTGTGAAATTAATAAGAATTTTTGGCAATAACGATTTATAAATAAATAACAATAACACTAGTATAATAAAATTCGACACTTTGTTCAAATATGTAAACCGTTCTTTTCAATACACATGTTACACAGCGACGTACAATAGAACGTCTTAAGTTAATTAAATGTTATGCAGCCTTATTTCATTGCAAGCATCTCTGATAGCGATTGTGAAATTCTTCAAGTGTATTAAACCGGAGTGGTATACACTTATTTCCTTCATGAATCCCCATACAAAAAAGTCAAGTGGCGTTAAATCGGGGATCTAGGCGGCCTACGCCACTGGACTTCTACGAAACCTGTCCACCTCCGGTAGTTATTGTTCAGACAATTATCTTATCATTTCTGCCATAATGGGCCGGACATCCATCAAGCTGAAACCAAGAATGCCCTCTTAAATTCAAAGGAATGTCTTCCCACATATTAACATGTTCTTCTTCTAAAAATTGTAGGAAATTTTCTGAATTTACACGTTGTGGCATAGAAATAAGGTCCAAGCACGTGGTTGCCTTGTAAATTCCAATCCAGACATTTAGTACTAAATTCATGTTGAAAACTTCTTGGTCGAATGGCATGGGTTTTCATGTGCCCATATATGCAGATTGTGAAAGTTTACGATACCACGACGATGTAAAACAGGATTTCATCAGTCCACAGTATGTTGGATAAGAAATCTCTATTATTTTGAATGGAGTTAAGAACCCACCTACATATAATTAAGTCTTCGTTCGGCGTCACCTGTTATGACATAAACGTCATGAATAGGTTGAAATTTATGATATGGGCGTCTGTGATCCCATTTTAAAACCCGATACTTTAACTTTGGGAATATACCATAAGATGTCAGCAGTAACGTCGAGTACTTGTCGGTTCCTATTAAGATTCAACTCAATATATCCTCTCCAATTCTATTTCGTCCACGGTTGATCTAGTCGGCCCCGTGTACATTTATTTCAAACCCTAAAAAGGTTAACAAATCGTTACGAATGGATACTCACAAATACGGAATGATGAGGTTGTCGTCATAATATTTGGAAATCTTCTCCGATACTCCTAGCTGCGTACCTATGAATTTCCATTTGCGAACCCATAAATAAAATGAATGTCGGCTTGTTCGACTATTTGTAAATGTAAACGGCATGTTACACTAATTAAAAGCTTGGCAAATCAAATGTAAATAACTTTTTGAACTTCAAACAATAATTAATAACAGTGAAATTATTCAAGATGAAGTCAAGTGTATTGTAAAAGTCAAACTGTCGTTTCAAAATATAAAATTTAATACTTACTTGTTTTGACAAGGATGTATCATTATTTTGTTGCAATGAAATAAGGGTGCATACATTTAGTTAACTTAAAACGTTCTATTGCACGTCGCTGTGAAATGTTTATTGAAAAGAACGGTTTACATTTTGAACAAAGTGTTTAATTTTATTATACTAGTGTTATTGTTATTTATTTATAAATCGTTATTGCTAAGAATTCTTATTAATTTCGTAATTATGAATTAAGTATTGTTACAATAATAAATAAGGATTGTTAAAATTAGTGTAATAAACAGATTTCAATTTACAAAAGTCTAGTATTTGAGTATGGTTTGATACAGTGGCGGCTCTTTAATGAGACCAAGTGAGCAGCGGTCTATAACTTATTAGAATCTCACTTAAAAATTACATACATGTTTATGGCGAAATTGATACATACATAATTATACAGAAAGTATTGACCGCATAACAATAATAATTATGCATTTCTCTTTATACGAGGATAATAACAATGGATACTAAAAAAAACCGATAACCTACCTATTTATAAATGAAAATGTGTTTGAAATTTTAAAGAAACGATCGTTAGGTACTAAAATGGCTCTAAATGTTTTATTATATCTTTTTATTAAAAACTTTATATTCAATTATTCATAAAGCACATTACTTAACTTAGTACCACATCAAACACTAAACATCAAAATAACTCGAAACGCACAGGAATTTCGAAACAGAAGAAGGTACATTATTTTTGTTAAACTGTATGTAGATAATGAAAATAACAGTTTTTTAAAAATAGTCATTGGCGTAGAAGTTCTGTTTATGAAAGGGTTGAGCACCCTCCACTCCGCCACTGTGCAAGTGTGTGAACATTCTTATCGCTTGTTTTATGCTCCTTAATTAATAGACATTATCCCCCCAACATGAAAAAAATCTAAGCATTCGTTTATGAGTTATAATGAAAATTTGAGAAAAAAAAATTATATTCAACACTATGTATCTCGGAAACGAAGCCTTCTACGACATATGTTTATAGGAACTTTTCTTTTTAGAAACATGTGTTCTATCTCCTGTTAAAGTTTGTCTACAAAAAACTGACACCCTGTATATTGCAGAAACTACGAATAATTACGGTAGATGTATTGCGCTTTTGTTAGTTGGCGTTCTTCACGAGGACGTCCTTTGCAAACCGTACCAAACAACTTCACAAAATAATAATTTATCTATAATTAGATTTGTAACGATGGATTACCCAATCTTTTTCCCTAAGTGTGTTCCTTCAGAAAAAAATTTGCTAATGTTGTCAGATGTAGCACTATATATGGTCAAAGCGGATCAAAATTTGAAAATATTTTATAGACAATTTAATTCATGCGACTTGCTAAGCACATGGAATTAATAGGGTCGATGAAGAGATCAGGGACCAGTTTCCTTTAATCAATGATTTAATTAGTCATGTAAACAAAATTTTTCTCAAGGCTTTTACTTGATGGAAAATTCACATTAATACTTAAATAAAATAAATAGCTTCTAATTTCCACAAAATCATTTAAAGAATTACAATTGCTTCGACACACAGTGTCTTCTTCAGTTTAAGATAGAATCTGAAGCAGACACTGTGTGTCGAAACAATTGTAATTCATTAAATGATTTTGTTGAAAATAGAAGCTATTTGTTTCATTTAAGTGTTAATGAGAAACTTCCCAATACTCCATTGCCTCCACAACCAGTAATTACCCGCTGGGGTACATAGCTTGAAGCGGTACTTTGTTACGCAGAAAATTTTGATGACATTAAAGGAGTAATTTTACAACTGGATAGTAGCAGCCAAGTACAGTCAAAAAAATTGATAGAATCTCATGATTTGCCTTATAAACTTGCTTATTGCATGCCGTTGGCTGAATCTATGGAAATAATTAATAATTTTGATCAATTGTGTTCAAAAGTTAAGGGAAAAGTTGGAGAAAAGGTTAACGAAAAATTAAGTTATGTACTTAAAAAGAATTTTGGATATTTGGTAATTTAAATGATGTTGCAAAAGTTTTACGGGGAGAACTAGCAAAGTCAGAGTTAAGTCCAGATGTTATTTCAAAATTGAAAAATGCTCCAATGACTTCTGTCGATGTAGGTAAGAGTTGTTCTATATGTAAATACATGTTTACTGATAGAAGAACTTTGAACAACATTTTATTGTCAATTGTTTTAGTAATATGACTCAATAATATGCTAATTTTTGTAATTCGTAATTATTTGTAATTAAGTTACAGATATTAATACCTAATAGTAATGTAATTTTGTAATTTTCTAATACATTTAATTCGCGTAATAAATATTATTGTACTGTAATTTTTTATTTTTGCCTTCCCAGAAAGCAGAAGTACTTGCATATCTTGCATATATTTAGTTATATTTGTTAAAAATCATTACATATTTTCGCTAGAAACAGTGCGTATATATGCGCATATTTTTAAAAATTTCTTTGCATATTTTCGCGTATCATTAAACAGTACAACAAAAGTATAACTTTTCCATTGTTTTAACACCTAAATTAAAAATTCAACTGTTCTATTGAAATCATTTTCGGAAAGCTCTTGGTGAAGCTGAATCTTACACGGATAGCAATTATGTTTATTAAGTAGCCTAGAAATGCTTGTCTAACAAATATTGTTATTTTTTGAAATTTCACTTATATGAGAATTTTCATCACAGCAAAAACTCATTATCCTCATTTTCTGTAACGAGGTGGACGGTTTTCGTAGTAATGGACACTCACAGTTTATTTAAATTGGATTAACAATCTTAAGGAAGCAGCTTTATAAGGGTGATTTCTAGTAAGAAACCTTTCAACGCTCACGCTAGATGCCAGCAAGTTATGTTACGGGCCAAATACTCACTAGAGCAATAGCCAGTAAGGGTACCTGACAAACTCAGTGGTATGGGCGGGGTTCTTACTTATCACTCCTAATGGACACTCCACACAACTCAGTAACGGCAAAATCAGGAAAATAGCTGTTAAATAAATTTATAGCGGGAAAATGTCATGAACTAGATTTTAAAATAATAGCCTAACAGGAAACCATAATGTTCACTCAAAATATCTACGCAAAGTTCTCCTAGACTTCAATAAAACCTTAAGATCCATTTAATATCCGCCAAATGGCGATACTAAAGCTCAACATGTTATACATTTCCATAAACTTCAACGTAAAATTAATGGCTCAAATAACCAAAATTAACTGGTCAATACGGTAATTAAATATTCAATTTAAAAATGAGTAAGTATATGCCACAACACGACAATAAACAAACACAATCAAATATTATAAAGTCCTATAATTTAATAAATGTTAATATCAGTAGTACCTGATGTGAAAAGTACACAGCTACGTACCCAAACAAATAAACAAACTCGTTTACCATTAATCGCCGATCCAGGTGTTCAGAGAATTAACAGTCGATACTCTGATTTTGAAGACTTCAAAATATTTACGAATATTCCCAAAACAATCACTGGCGTGCAAATAAGCCAGCTGGTCGGTCAACGAAGTATTTACTTTAGAATTACGTGACTTTGTATCTTAAAACATCTGATAAAATGAATGTATATTACCAAAATCAGAATAGCAAATACCCTAATATAAAAATTCTCATTATTCATTGCGTTAAAGCCTTTGTTAAATAACCAAACAATTAAAAAGTTACCACTGTTAAGTTTATCTAATCCTTTAAATTTTGGCCAACGTAATTAATAATAACGTTGAGAGAGAAGCATAATATGTACACTTAAACAGATAATACCAAAGTTCATAAACACTATTCATCTATTATCCAAAATTAAATATAACAATCGGTAAGTTAAAAAACATAATCAACAATTTGTTACGGTCGAAAATGAAACTAAAATGGCAGGTAACAGATAATTAGAGTGCACCGGACTAGTTCGGTGGGACAGAGGGCGTGGGCGTGTTTTGAATTCAAAAATACTGAAGGTGGTTAGTGGTATTGTCCAAAGTCGATATCGGTAAGAATACACATGAGCACACGTAGATAAATCAGCCTTCAACAGTCAAAAGATCTCACTTACCTTACGTTGGCTATCTTCAGGTGCACGTCGGAGATGCTTCGAAACTTTGGCTCTAGAACAAATCTTAAAATATCCACACGCTCAAATACTAAAGTAGCGTGTGCGCAAAACAGCAGTTGGGTTTCAATGACTTCTTCAACTTTATATTTCGTTATGTTACCCCCAACGCTTGTGAACAAATACACTCAAGTGCAATCAAAAATAATTAACGTTAAATGTTTCGCTTAAATCTTATTAACTCAAATTTAAATACTACTCAACTCCAAACCTCCGTCATTAACTGTACTCCAAACTAAAATAATTAGACATTAACTAGATAACCGTCATTTAAAATTCCTCTCAGTTACGTTAAACAACACAAATATTTCATAAAACTCAAAAAAACTGTACGATACTAAATGCTTCAATTGTAGGAAATTACCACTGATTACTTTTGAAATGAATCAATGAAATTGAAATCAAAATTACTTCTTTTTAGTTTGAATAATAATATCACCACTTTTCGTAAATTATTGCTTTCACTGGCCGGGAAGACATCACAAATTAACACTGTAAAATTCAATTAATTGTTCATCTATTATATCTGAATATCGGTAAACCAGAAAACACATAACAATGTACATCTAACAATAATACTTAAGGTTCAGTTTCAATCTTATAAGCTAGAATAAGGACACACAAGTAGGTCAAACTTGTAAGCTTACCAGATTTTAACTTTAAATTAAGGAAATGGAATTACCTAAATATGATTAAAATTCAAAACTTTACGTAACCAAATGGTCACTCAAAATCAATTTACCATGCGAAATTTTCATATACATAAATTTACAATACATTTAATTAAATATCACCAAAAAAAGTATCAAAGATAACGCAAATAAAAGCAGTTCATCAACCTTTTAATTGAGACTGACGTGAGAGCATCAATTTTCGCAAAATAACACCAAAAAGAAACGACTGTGTTTATTTGCTCATCAAGAAATAATTTCACCAAATTTACAAACAAAGTTATGATAAAGCAATCGTAATAACGTACAATATTGAGTTACCTTCTACATAGAACTCTTGAATACGTCTCAACCAGGTAGCAATTAAAGCAATACGGGCGGCATCGGCTTTAGGACACCTGCTGAATGTTTTCGATAGGCAAACGAATGCGGCGATTTCAATCTTAAATTTCGATAACGATACGCCTAAGTTAATTGGCCAGGACGTTATATAATTTATGTGCACAAAACGAATAGCTTTTACGCACGAGATATTTACACACTTCTGCTTAATGTTCAATTAATTCGATAGCTCTGTTTACAAGTCGGTTTAATATTAAAACAAAAAAAAATGTCTATTTACAAATTATTTGTAGTAAGACTTTCTTCTGTTGCAGCTGATTACGGGGGAAACAAAACGTTGTGCCTTCACAATGGTTTATTCGATAATTTAAATCCGCATGTAGCGCGTCTCAAACTTCACCACCAAGATGCTCTTACATAAACACATCCCTTTGTGAAATGTTCGTTAATTCACCCCACGATCCGTAACTTCAAAAGAAATAACCAGGAGGGACGAACGTCTACACAACTATCCACCAAATTGGTGCTTTAGTTGCTAACAACTTCTCCGAAAGGTTCGGTCCTCTAGGTATTCGAAAAAGGCACAGATCACATCCTTTTTTCACGAAAGTCAGATCAAGAATCCCCGCGCAATTAATCGCTCAAACCCCCTTTCCATAATATTGCACCATATTTCTCAACCAACTTTAACCTAAAAGAAAATCCGCTAACGCTGCGGCGTGCACGACTCAAGTGCAAATTGTCGTCCACAGATTTATTCCCTTAACGATAACGATAATTACTTAACACTAATGGATTGAGATACTATACTCCGGCAGATACACGGCGTCAATTACTGAAACGAAATAAGTAAAATTAACATCAACAGCCCCTACTTAAACAAGCAACCCAAGGAATGATTTCATCCTACAATTTAAGTGCGAACTTTTCTTATCTACAACTACATTTTATTCCAACGAAACCTTTTATAAAAATTCACAGGAAAACTAATTTAGATTCAACTTTAAAATTTCCTATTTCCAATTAATTAAAATACATACATAATTGCCAGTTTCAGAGATCAAATCTAAATGGCCATACGAAAAGTTTAACTCGAAAATCCCTACAACTTAGAAAAATCAAACAATCTGTTGTTACTTTCGCTTGTACCTTGATGAAAAAAACAACAAGTTTCGTTAGCGCAAATTAAGTCACTAGCAAAAAAAGGAATAAAAAGAAGAAAATACGTATCTATATACAGGGCGTTCAAATACACATGACAAATTTTGTAAAATATATTGTTAAACTCGAAATAATGCTTGCAAGTTCATTACCCCCAAAATAATCTATAGTAGCTTAATTTTAAATGTATCAGAAATGAATATCGAAACTATCGAACATTCAAATATTTACAAATTTTGTAGCGTAATCAGAATACCAAAGTACAACATAACTCATATGCGGAAGAATGCACTTCATAAAACAGAATAAAGCGTCTGAAGGACTAATGAACAAAATGACAAACACGAAGCATATTCATCCGCATAAACAAGAAATAAACACTTCATTAAAACCACAAAAGTAGACATAGAAAATAACTACCTTCACTATGCTCAAAAGTGTGAATCGAAACCTTCCCCTTCTTTCTCACAACGGTAACGGCAATTGACCCTTTCGCTATTTGAATGATGAAACCAATCTTCTTAGTCTCCGAAATTCTTAAATTATATTTACACAAACTTTGACGACAAATCTTTAAACCATTTGGTTTAACGCAAACATTACACAAATATAAGTTCAATTACAAGCGTTCTTTGCTTTTATTTACACAAAACTTTATTAAGCTATATATATATATATATATATATATATATATATATATATATATATATATATATATATATATATACAGCGGTTCTTTATTCGTTAAGGCGTTAGCTGAGTGCACGGAATCAACAAAACCATGAAATTATTACAATGATCCGCATAAACAAAATTCGATACAACAGTCCATAAATGGGATCAGCACAATTAGCAAACACTTGACCCTTCTTCGATAAACCCAGATAACTATCACTACTAACAAACGATAAACGATATAATGTATCCCAGGTGCCTGAATCTTTAAAAATATCCCCAATAGGGCAAACGGAAAATATTTCCTAGGTACTGTTCAATCACTCCAGCTAATTGGGTAAGCAAGTTCAACCTCCTTCAAAGCACCTCGCATGCATACGGCGAAAGGCTCACAAACTTGTGTCTTAACCCCTCTACATCTTAACTAAGACTGATTAAAGATTCTTTCAGTTTTCGCCATCTTGAGACTAAATATTTATTTAAATAACCCGCCGAACTGTCGCCAAATGTTTCTAAATCTGCAACCATGTTTCCTGTGATAATTTTAACAACGCATATAATTTTCCAATGACGAAATTTTTAATTCAACTAACTATAATTAATGATACTCTAAATAAGAAAATACTAATAAACTCCCCTCTAAAACAGTAAAAGGGATTTCACTAAAATTTACCATGTCAACGTGTGGAAAAGAAACGTAATTTTAAAAAACTTCAATTTATAAATGACAGATAAACCAAAAAACTATACCATGTTCTAAATATCTTAACTATTGGACAATTTTCACCACAATTTCAATTTGTAAAAAAGCCGGATATCTTCAAACAATGTAAAACGTGTAACTAAATTAAAGCTTCAAAAAGTTATACTCTAAAATATCCAATTTTAATAATATATACTCTATTCACTTCGCCAGTACTTTCGCATGAAAGACTAAATAAAATAAATATAATTAGTAAAATGGTTCAATCAGGAGATATAAATATTTCACTTGCAACATTGGGAATAGAAAATTTAATAGTTTATATTCGAAATTACAGAGAGGAGGGTTTTGATAAAATATGAGAAACCTCGTGGGAATTAGCGAGCTCTTTAGAAATTTCAGCTGAATTTCAAAGAACTGCTAGAATAGGAAAACGAATATGGCTACATAACTACGAAAATATGGATGAAACTTCTGAAGACCCTCAACTATTATTTAAAATAGAATTTTATAACGTAATTTTAGATACAGCGCTTAATTCTTTACAAGATAGACATGAGCAATTAAAATGCCACAATAGAATATTCAAATCTTTATATCATCTACAAAATTAAAAAAATATTGACACTAAAGAATTAAATTGTAACGTGTTAAATTAACTTGGGGATTTTTAGAGCGAGTTTGAAATTTTTATGCCGGTTTTGTAGGCAACACACGTTGCATCCATTAGAGGAAGTTTGGCAACCTGGTGCGTGAGAAATTTAAAAATGTAATAACTTCGGAAATTCCAATTGGTTAAATAGGACCAAGCGTATCTTGTTTTCCCTGTAAATATTTAAAATCTTTCCTAGTGCCTTTGTTGCAGGATATAACGATTGCATACGTTTATCTCAAGCAACAGAATGTCATGAAATATCAAAAAGTCGTATTTGTAACACAAAATATGGCGATTCAATCGGAAACCAGTAGTGATTCACTAAGTGAGAAATTGACAAATCAGGAAAAAGATATCCGTGTTAAAAATTCCAATTTATACTGTCACATTTTTGGCCTGTCACAATTTAAGTTTAGAGGCATGAATAATGTTGCACGAGCAACAAAATGGAAATTTCTTTAAAATTAATTGAAACAATTGCAATAATGAAAGCTTCATTAGCACTATTCTTTTTAGAGATGAAGCAGATTTTACCAACAATTGTATCAGGAATTTCCACAACTCACAGGTATGGGCTGATGAAAATCCTCATGCAACTATTGTTTCGCATCATCAACATCAGTTTCAATCAATTAATATCTGGGCAGGAGTCGTTGGAAATTTTTTGATTGGACCACTTGTATTGCCGGCACGATTGAATGACAACTTTATTTGGAGTTCCTCCAGAACGGTTTTCAACATTTAATAGAGCTTTTACCTCTTGAAACCTGTCGAAACATGTACTTTATGCACGATGGGGCACCACCTCATTTTAGCGTTGCTGTGCGGGAACACTTAAATAACGTCCATCCAAACCGTTGGATAGATAGAGATGGACCTATCACCTGGCCTCCTAGATTTCCCGACCTGACACCTTTGGATTTTTACCTGTGGGGACACCTCAAAACCTTGGTGTATTCCAGTCCGGTTGATTCTAGGGAGGAGCTAAACCCTGTATACAAAGTGTCCGGGAAAATGTGGGAAATCTCTCGGATTTAGATAGAAGACGAAACAATAACGTGACAAGTTCCTATAACTTTTTTTCCTCCAGACCCTCCCTACGGAGATGTGACCCCTAAAGAACGCCGCTGGAAATAAGTTTTTCTTGAATAACTTTTAAAGTACTTGACATAATTTAATAAAAATTCAGTGTGAAGGCCACTTAAAATAGTATCCTTGGAACATATTTAGCTTGTTTAGTTTACCAGGGATGGACTAAGTTGTACACCTTAACGCCTTAATTTTTAATACCCTGTATGGTAATAATATAAAAAACATATTTTTGGGCAGCTTGAACCTTTACCTAAAGAAGGTATACCTGTTTAATATCGATAAAATGAACTATTTTCGAGAAAAAAGTAATAAACGAAATAATGTTTCATAATTAATAAATTATTTGAAAAAAATTAAGCCAGTGTTTTTTCGAATTTTTTCGGGAAAACACTCTTTTAGTAATAAATTAGGAAAATCAAATTAAACATATTAATTATTTAAAAATGTTGCAAACTTATGTGAGTTTATTGACCCACGAGGTATAATTTTATTTCTTGTTCATATTATTTAGCTTCACTCAAAAAAATATATATCAAACATTCCTATGATACGAAATAAATAAATAACCTGCATTTTAGAATTTGACATTTGTCACATCGCTGATACATTGATCGACATTAATTTACTTTAAATTTACTGATTTTTTTGGATTTCGTGGTGATTTGAATTGTAAACTTATGCGAAACATGGAATTCACTTTTATTGAATATATAGATATGCATCTCATGTATGGTCTTGCCTCTTGGAAGCAAGAAGATTATGTCACGAGCGATTTACTAATCGTACCATGCCAAATCAGAAGACATTTCAACGAGTTGATCAACGTCCAAGAGAGAATGGTGAGTGATTTCGGTTACTAAGGTAATAATATTGACATTCTTTATAACTTTAGGAATGTTTAAGAAAAAAAGTGCTTATGCTGGTCTGACGAGAACAGTGCGTACGACGGAATTAGAGGAAAATATTTTGAATGCTGTAGATGGCACTCCTTCAACAAGCACTCGCAAATTAG
Source organism: Vesta saturnalis (assembly GCA_036346205.1). Lineage (NCBI taxonomy): Eukaryota > Metazoa > Arthropoda > Insecta > Coleoptera > Lampyridae > Vesta > Vesta saturnalis. Next base: position 173,832 of record JARFJB010002525.1, read on the forward strand.
CCGCACAATTTAATAAGCCGAAAACAATAATTCATGAAGTTCTTCAAGAATAGCTGTTATACCCATATCATTTGAAAAAAGTGCATGAATTGATTCCTGAAGATTTTCCTCGTAGAATGCAGTTCGCAAACTGGCTATTGGATCAGCAAGGCAATAATGAAAACTTCATTAGCATTATTCTTTTTACAGATGAAGCAGATTTTACCAACAATTGTATCAGGAATTTACACAACTCACATATATGAGCTGATGAAAATCCTCATGCAACTATTGTTTTACATCATCAACATCAGTTTCAATCAATTAATATCTGGGCAGGAGTCATTGGAAATTTCTTGATTGGACCACTTGTATTGCCAGCGCGATTGAATGACAGCTTTATTTGGAGTTCCTCCAGAACGGTTTTCAAGATTTAATAGAGCATTTACCTCTTGAAACCCGTCGAAACATGTACTTTTGCACGATGGGGCACCACCTCATTTTAGCGTTGCTGTGCTGGGACACTTAAATAACGTCTACCCAAACCGTTGGATAGGTAGAGATGGACCTATCGCCTGGTCTCCTAGATCTCCCGACCTGACGGTTTTGGATTTTTACCTGTGGGGACACCTCAAAACCTTGGTGTATTCCAGTCCGGTGACACTAGGGTGGAGCTTCTACAGAGAATCACGTTTCATTGTGATGTGCTAAGGAACAATGTGGGGTTATTGTGGCGGGTACAGCAGTTTTCAACTCGTCGTGCTCGCGAGTGTATCAGACTTCACGGAGCCCATGTTGAACCCACTTGTGAATTTTTAATTAAATTAAAATGAAACATAAATTCGTTTATTATTTTTTTTTCTCGAAAATAGTTAATTCTATCGATATTAAACAAGTATATCTTTTTTAGAGAAAGCTTCAAACCACCCAACAATATTTTTTTTAGATCTTTATCATACCGGGTGTTAAAAATTTAGGCGTTAAGGTGTACAACTTAGTCCATCCCTGGTAAACTAAACAAACTAAATATGTTTCAATGATACTATTTGAAGGGGCCCTTACTAGTGGCTATCATAGTGAATTTTTATTAAATTACGTCAAGTACTTTCAAAGTTATTCAAGAAAAACTTATGTCCAGCGGCGTCCTTTAGGGGTCACATCTCCGTAGGAAGGGTCTGGAGGAAAAAAAATTATAGGAACTTGTCATGTGATTTTTTCGTCTTTTATCTAAATTCGAGAGATTTCCCACATTTTCCGGACACCGTGTATACATCGTTATATTAACGGTGTACTCTATTACTGAAAATTTAATTTATTTTGTACGTTATTACTACACTCACTATAAACTGATTAATTTTAGTATTTTTATATATCGATAGACCATAAACTTGGTAAGAGAGTTATGAAGGTACCGGCAAACTCGTGGACAGTAATTAGGTTTCCAGATGTAGGCGCAGACCCAAGTTCATGGATTGTGCAAGGTGGCTGTAAATGTTATTGGCTCCCCAACAGAAAGAAATGGGCAAGGGCTGCAATTGAGAAAAATGAAGCACCGGATACTGCAATCTGGCAACTATACTCATGTACTGGGTTTAGAAATAATGTTTATGGTAAGGAATAAATTAAACGTTATGTCCTAATATTATGTGACCTCAATTTGAAGACATATTCAAAGAGACTAACTAGAAATCTGTGTTCACGATGAAGACTTCAGATTTGGATTCTGGTTCTGAAATAGAACCACACTTTGTTCCTTCAACAAAAAGGAAGATATGTCGGAAAACATTCAGTGTCTTTTCGTTTGCAGAAGAGGAAGAAGAAACTATTTTGCCTAGCCCTCCACAGTACAGAGAAACTGAAAGTAAGTATATGTCATTGGCTTGAATAGTACTACTTCGTATTTCTAATTTTTATTTCCTTTATTACTGCAAAAAAGAAAGTAGAAGACGTGACACAAAGATGGCCAACTTCTCTCGGATTTATATCAAGACCTTCATATAACAAACTACAAGGTACGAATAGTAATATTTTTCCATCGTTGGCCATACATTTTAAATTTTAGATCATCCGGTGGAACAAATAATACCTACGTCACATGGTATTACACCACGATGTGTTGTACAGAATGTTGTTTCCACAAGCTTAGCGGATAATGAAGACCAAATCGATTTCAAAATTATCACTAGCAAGTGAAAGTGTATTGCCTTATTATTTTTTGATAACCATCCATTTTCCAGAATACCTAGAAAATTTAACGCGAAAACAAAATTTACTATACGCGACAATGATAGACATATGTAGTAGGTTGGAAAATATACAAAACGAAGGACCCCTTCCTGACCTTAAAACTGTAGAGTTTATGTTTGTTTTGGTTACTAATTTGCCGGTGACTTCCAATGAAGACCTAGAATACCTCGAAAACTACGTAGAAAACCAAATAGATAGCGCAGTAAGTACCTTATTTGTACAGTACCCTAAACAATATCGTTGAACTACAACTACAAATTATACAGTGCCCGTCTAAAGACACCCTCCCCCAACCTTTTATGTGAAACACACAAATGAAATTAATAAAATTTTGGGAAACCAAACTAGGGCACATATACAACGTTTTTTATGGTATTCAGTAACGTAATTATTAAAAATGGCGGACATCCGTCATTTTGTCCAATAATTTTAAATAGGATCATATGGCAAGAAATACCTCATTTGAATGCTCGTTCCAAGTCCTTTTCAACGACATGAACAACGTTAAAAAATTACTACTGATTCATGAGTTTCAAACCAAAAACGCCAATTTTATAGTACGAGCAACAAGTAAATTAATAACAAATGAATATTGTGGGAAAGAATATAGCTTCAAAGGAAGACGGCAAAAGAAGGCTTTTCGAAATTTAAAACTAAACGAGTTATTAACAAGTAAGTGCCATTGTTACTAAAGACGTAAATCAATTTACTTTATTTTCTGCAGAATCATCCCTGGCACTATTTAAAGACGTTACGATGAAGGAAGCTGAAGGAAATGTTCAAAAATGGATCAGAAAATGCACGGAAGAGCAAAATCAGCAAAAAATATCTTTCATAAGGACCTATAACTATAATTAGTCAAATAAATGCAAAGTTTATAAGTAATTTAAATTTTTATTTCATAAAACTAGGTTCTCGGTACCTATAATTTACAAAACCGCTTCAACGTTCAGCATTGTTAGATATATACATGAGCCATGATGGTATATAGTAAAGCATGTATTTTGTACGTACGATGCTGTGTGTACTATGTACGTTTAGTAATGTGCGAGATATGGACGTACTTAATGTACATACCTTGTACATATAATGCTGTACGTACTTACTACATACAAGGTTTAAAAAGGTAACGTACTATGTACGTACATAGTACGTACTTTGTAAGTAACTGTACGGGCACTGTACATACTTACATCCAGCCCAGTACATCCTGTACTTGTGCTATATGGGATGTACTTTGTGTAGCTCACAGTTTTAATTTAGTCTTCAATGATGCTGCTAAAGGGTCTTTAGAAATTATCAAGTTTTCTGCAATTGTACAACACTTATGATATACGTTTTCTTCTCTCCATCGATTAAACATAGGCAGGTATTAATATATGAAACCCCTACTTTAACATTTAAACTCCTTTCGTGGTGGGAAAGTAGAATCGTTGAACTAACAGTTCTTAGGCACAATTTAGATAAAATATATGATGTTTTATATACGCTCTATTCCGATAATACAAGAGATTCTGATACAAGAATAGTTGTAAATTCTTTACTGTTAAAAATTAAATGTTGTAAGTTTATATCTTCCATAGTAATATGGAAACAAGTACTGTTTTATCAAATATTATATTATTACTGCAATAAACTTGGGCATGAAATTAGTTCAGATAAAAGATTTAATAATAGTTTAGAAAAGGCAAAATATGTTACCTATAATATCGATTGCGGCCCTCATTTCCACCACTTAATACTCTTAGACCTCGAACAAAAAAACGATCATTTGATTATGAGAGCAAGGATGAGTATCCAAAAAATTCACGGGACTTATTTAAAATTAATTTTTATTTTGTGATATTGGACACTGCATTAACAAAAATCGAAGAAAGTTTTCATGAAATGCTAAACATTCACACAGCTTTAAATTTTCTGAACGACTTTAATAATTTCCTTAAAATAGATAAAGTAAATAGGTCTTTAAAATGTAAAATCTTTAGTGAACATATTATTTGATCCACTTAAAAATGAAAAAGATATTATAGCCCAAGATTTATGGGATGAAATTGATAACATTGCATCCTATATTTCGCCGGAAATGAATGCATTAAACGTTATTCAATATGTATTTACAAATAATCTTATCTATCTGTTTCCAAATTTATTAAACCCTATAAGATTTTTTTATTATTACCGTTGACAGTTGCTAGCGGTGAAAGGAGTTTTTCGAAACTTAAAATAATAAAAAACTATTTGGGATCAACGATGAGTCAAGAAAGGTTATCAGGCATCTATTATTGCTTTAGAAAAAATGAAGGCATAAACGTATCCAATATTATTCCAGAACTTGCTTAAAAAAATCAAGAAAATCAAATTTTTTTTTAATTTTTATAATAAGAATGTATTAATCAGTATTAATTAGTATAATTGTTTATTCATATTAATTTGTCAATAAAGTTTATTCCAACTCTTCTGTTTCTATCCATTAATATGTACAAATATCTATCTTAATTTATGATAAGTTCGTGCCAACTTGTTTTTTTTGAAATATAGTTTTACTTTTTTTCACATTTCCTGTGTTTTATTAAAGATAAAATTACTTCAAAGAAGTTACGGTTTATCAGAAGTTATGGGACGGGAAAATTATTTTCGCACAAGGACGGCAGATACCTTTGGAACGGCCCTAGTCACGTGTAACAGTTATTACGAGTTATTTTCTTTCTAAGATAACGTTTTGAGCAATATTAGTTTTTTATTAATACCCTGCAATTTCTAAACTATATTTATGTTAATATAGTATATCTTTATTGCTGCATATATTAATTACATTAATAAAGACTAATTAATATTACATTGTCAAATTTTAATCTTGCACCCACACTTATAATGAAAATAGAATAACTGAATTTTCATCATTCTATCATGCATTATTATCGTTTAATGTTGACCTCAAAATTTACATATTTACATAATTAACCCATAAGCAGATCGAGAGAGAGAGAAAATCATAATTAATTTTAAGAATAAGAAAACAATACACAAGACCGAGTAGAAAATATCTGGTGTGGAATACCACACGACCTTCCAACCTACAAAATGGAAATTAAAGGAAATGAAATAATTTTGTTTAAGGATAATTATGCAGCCTCTTGTATAAGAAGTACATTACGAAAATAAGCAACATTATAAACGCAAAAACAATAATCTATGTCAAACAGACATTTAAAACTTCATGACTGACAGAGGTTAATAGATATCTAGATCCTAACTTAAATTTAAAAAAATTAATTAATTTTAAATTCAAGTTGTTTAGGATAAATACACTACAGCTTTTTTATAAGTTTATAACGAAAACAGGCAACACTGTAAAAACAAAAATAAAAATGTATGTCAGGTGACGTTTAAAACTTCGTCAGATAGAGGTTCATAGACATAAATACATGTTAACGTAAAAAAATATTCCAAAGCCGCCCGCCACTGTAAAAATATCGATTATACAGCTTCAGCATTTTCAAACGTAATTATTTAATTTTTACGTTTATTTCGCTTTACATTAGAAAACCTTATAAAGAAAACTTATGTAAAATTAAATTTTATTTAAAAGTACACTTTTTCTTAAAAAACGTTCAGCTAATGAAAAAATTGCATAGAACAATTAATCGATATCTTTAAGGTCTATATACAAGTACTTTTATATATTTTGAAATATGCATCTGTTTTAGAAATATTTGATAAAAACCAAACACTGACCCTAATAAACCCCCCTCTCCGCCGCTGGATTACTGCTAAAATCTAATCAGCTCTAAACCAAATGAAAACAAGCTCAAATACAAAATTGTAACAATATAGGTACTTTCCTTATGGAGTTATCGTGGGTACTAACATACATCCATACACACACGCACGCACGCACGTACACACACACACACACACAAGCACACATGCACACAAGCACACGCACACAAACACACACACACACACACACACACAGGCTCACGCACACGCAGATACACACACGCACGGAAACGGACACACGGACACGGATACGGACACGCACACGGATACGGACACGGACACTGACAATGACACGGACACGCACACGGACATGGACACGGACACGGACATGGACACGGACACGGACACGGACACGGACACGGACACGGACTCGGACACTGACACAGACAGACACAGACACAGACACATACACAGACACAGACACAGACACAGACACAGACACAGGCACAGAGACAGACACAGGCACAGACACAGACACAGACACAGACACAGACACAGACACAGACACAGACACAGACAGCACAGACACAGACACAGACACAGACACAGACACAGACACAGACACAGACACAGACACAGACACAGACACAGACACAGACACAGACACAGACACAGACACAGACACAGACACAGACACAGACACAGACACAGACACAGACACAGACACAGACACAGACACAGACACAGACACAGATACAGAAACACAGACACAGACACAGACACAGACACAGACACAGACAGACACAGACACAGGCACAGGCACAGACACAGACACAGACACAGACACAGACAAGGACACAGACACAGGCACAGGCACAGACACAGGCACAGACACAGACACAAACACAGACACAGACACAGACAGAGACAGAGACAGAGACACAGACACAGACACAGACACAGACACAGACACAGACAGGCACAGATACAGACACAGACACAGACACAGACACGGACACGGACACGGGCACGGATACGGACACGGACACGGACACGGACACGGACACGGACACGGACACGGACACGGACACGGACACGGACACGGACACGGACACGGACACGGACACGGACACGGACACGGACACGGACACGGACACGGACACGGACACGGACACGGACACGGACACAAACACAGGCACAGACACAGACACAGACACAGACACAGACACAGACACAGACACAGACACAGACACAGACACAGACACAGACACAGACACAGACACAGACACAGACACAGACACAGACACAGGCACAGGCACAGGCACAGGCACAGGCACAGACACAGACACAGACACAGACACAGACAAGGACACAGACACAGGCACAGGCACAGACGCAGACGCAGACGCAGACGCAGACGCAGACGCAGACGCAGACGCAGACGCAGACGCAGACGCAGACGCAGACGCAGACGACGCAGACGCAGACGCAGACACAGACACAGACACAGACACAGACACAGACACAGACACAGACACAGACACAGACACAGACACAGACACAGACACAGACACAGACACAGACACAGACACAGACACAGACACAGACACAGACACAGACAGACACAGACACAGACACAGACACAGACACAGACACAGACACAGACACAGACACAGACACAGACACAGACACAAACACAGACACATTCAACAGACTAAGACACATACACAGACACAGACACAGACACAGACACAGACACAGACACACAGACACAGACACAGACACAGACACAGACACAGACACAGACACAGACACAGACACAGACACAGACACAGACACAGACAGACACGACACAGCACAGACACAGACACAGACACGAGGACACAGACACAGACGACACAGACACGGACACGACAGACACGGACACAGACACAGACCAGACACAGACACAGACACAGGACACAGGACACGGACAACGGACACGGACACGGACACAGGACACGGACACGGACACGGACACGGACACGGACACGGACACGGACATAGGCACAGGCACAGACACAGGCACATGCACAGACACAGGCACAAACACAGACACAGACACAGACACAGACACCGGCACAGGCACAGACGCAGACGCAGACGCAGACGCAGACGCAGACGCAGACGCAGACGCAGACGCAGACGCAGACGCAGACGCAGACGCAGATGCAGACGCAGACGCAGACGCAGACGCAGACACAGACGCAGACACAGATACAGACACAGACGCACGCACACACGCGCCACAGTCACATACGCACAGACATGATGTCTGAGACATCATGGAAGATCTTGGCGAAACTTGTCAAAAAGTTGTAAAATGAGTCAATAAGTCGATTGAGCGATAGTAAGAAAAGTCGATTGCATAACCTTCTATACCTACATATGTATATGTAAGTTGGAATGTAAAAATGGAAGTTGGAAGGTCTGTCAGGCACTACTAATGTGATACTGACAATCTACTGTCCTGGTTGATGTCGCAGAAATTCGTTTCACAGGTTTTACTGATATTTAGCTTCATCCAAATCTAAAATCTGGCAAACACGTAAATTTATTGTGGTGTTGGATATGATGATTGGTCTAACACGTATATCCGTCGAAAGATCACCATTTTTGAAGTATTATCATTTAAAAAACCAAACTTTAGGTAAGATCTTTGTTGCACTCCGTGAACTAAAGTAAGACGCTTAGTATTCCATATAATGTGGCGATTTGATCAAATTTTATCATATGCAAATTTTAGAAAAATAGAAACCATGCATTCTACATACATATACTGTACATGAGAAACTATGTTTTATTTCAATTTATGAGTTTTACGATGTGTTGATAGTCATTTGGCATCAAAAATTCCAAAAAACTACTTATTCTCCAATTTATTTGGAGAAATTATCTGATGCACTGTCTTGTTGAAGAATGGATGAACATTAGTTTCCTGAATCTTTTAAACCCATTTTATTTCGGATTACATTCACTTTAAAATTAGTCAAAAATTTGACATTTACTAGGTGCATGGACGGCCCAAGGTAGAATACATCCCGGTGCAAAAATTGGAATTGCGCCCTTCGAATTAAATAATTAGGGTATATGACATAGGAAATAAAGAATCAATTACACACATTAGGAAACAATTTATTTATTTATATAAACATATGAATTGCACTAATATAATGTGAACATAAGTAAAATTCCATTTAACATAAAAATTAATGTTAAAAACAGCAAATATTAGAGTTAAGAAAATCATCAATAACAGAAATTATAATTATTTATAAGACTATAGCTACATACAAAATTTAAAGACTCACTTCTAACTTTAAATTTAATTTTTCTTGCTTTTATAGCAGCAAATTCATCAGGAATTCTTTTAGGATCCAATTTATCGCAATCATGTTCTATTGCAATTAATGGTAATCAACTAAATGATCTTGAGATACATGAACCTTAGATAAGTTTTAATTAATTTTAAGCGAGAAAATGAGCGTTCTACACTTCCACGGACACAGGTAATGTTAATATGCGTAATGCTATACACATATTGACAAAAGTTGAATCTAAATCATTGTCATATATAAACTATAATAAATCTAAAGGAGTTTTAAAATTTTCAGAATTATTCATTATAAATAAATCTTTGAATGGTAATAATTCACTATAAATTTCTTTGCCACTAATATCTTGATTATCTTTATCTTTTAAATGATTTGCTAGCTCGATACAATTATTATTTTGTTACATGCCGTAACAGCTAGTAGGAACAAGGCCGGAAGCTCAGTCGGTCGGTTCGACACTGGGATGCGTGGGCGTGTGGCTGGGGTAGATAAATACAGAGCTTAAAAGGGCACCACTTGATTTATTTTCATATCACCCTTAGACCAAGAAAAGGGCTACGATACAGTAAGAGATACACTACAGTTAAAAATAATGTTGGACAAAGTCCAAGAAGGGAATAAGCTCGGTTAGGATTTCACCCCTAAACCACAGTAATGAAGAAAATAACTATTGGTAGTTTAACACAAATCGGTTTAAGATTCGTAGCTGCAATTGATAACAATAATAATAAACCCCAAAGCTTAAATATTCTAAAGATGGTTAACATAAACTCGCCGAAGGTATACTAGTTTAAATATCGAATCGTGTTTGTTACAGTAAGTAAGTAATCAAACAAACTGATATCGTAAATCGGAATTCCACAAAACAACCCGAGAATATCTGTAGATCCCCCGAAATTAGAAAAAAAATATTGAACAGTACCACACTTACCTTTTTCTAATGCTTCTTCTAAATATATACAAAACGAAAAAAAATTAATAGACTCAAATTATTGTACAATGAAACGACAATTTCTATGTACTGTTCAACATCCAGCGTTGACCCTAGAAATAACACACAAAGTAAACCCAAAATAAAATAATGAAACCGTAGTTATAGCAAGAGCTCCCCTTGCAACAGGTGTCTCGGTCTTAACACAACCGAATCATAACATAACTGAGATATAAATAAGCAAAATATACCAGCCAGATAAAAAATTAAATCTGAAAGTAATTAATAAGCATGACAGAAAAGTGAAGTAAAAGTTTTCAAGCAAATCACAAAAAAATGATAGTCTGTTACTACTATTGCACATAAAAATAAAGTTTAACTATTAGTACAAGGCAAAACACAAATCTTAAATTCAACAGTTAAATTTTTCAACAATAGCAACGCATTACTTTAATCACCCAATATAACGCGTTTTACTTTACATAAACATCACTGTTAGATTATAACATGGATCTCCTCATATAAAATACCATTTAAATACAGTAGCAGCAAACTTCAAGGCGAACAGTTGCAGATTGTCACAGCTGTTTATACTACATTTAACATTCTAAATCTTAATCAGTAAGGTACCTTAAAATACGGTACTAAGGAAGCTAAATCAGTAAAAGTAAAAGTGAACACCTCAGTAAGTATGAACGGAGTTAATGATGACTAAGTCTTAATTAAATAATAAACAGTTTACGATTTCAGGTACATAACTTTGTTAGGTGTAACTCAAAGTAATATCATAGTTAAATGTATGTATGTATAACGCACCGCTAGGAAACCGTGTTATGTTTGCAGCTGTAATTCGTTTAATAACGAACCACTTCTAAAGTATTTCGAAGTTGCACTTAAACGATGGTCTGTAGAGCCAGGATTCCGCTATGGAGTAATTAACCTTTTTAAAAGACTCACCAATCACCTGCTGGTAAATAGTGTTCGTGTGTCTTACGTGACTTAAGCTTTATGTTCCTTTTGAAAAAACCCTCAAGTTATCTTCCAGCGAGCTGTCGTACATTCCTGTTCAGTATTCAGTAGTCACGTGTAAAGGAGTAGTTCGTGTACAGGTGAAACGATCCGTTGCCTCACTAAAACTGAAGAAGCGACGAAGGAACCAAAACCACAATCAAGGAAAGAACCTAGAGAAACCCTTTTTTAGATACAAGTTGCATACGAAATTGTCAAAGAGTATTTTAATTTATGTCAAATTGTAAAACATGTATTTTATTGATTTAAAGAGGAATTGGACGGCAAGACCGACTAATATGGTCCAGGAGCGCCATCTCCGATTAATAGCAGATTATCGAGTGCAAGATCAATAGCCAATCAATGGTTTAGAAATGAAGGACGTCCTGTAACCCTTCGTACAGTTTACCGTCGAATTAGAGCTTTTTGTTTTTCAATACATTTATCAATAAGGTTATGCATAACATATTGAGCAACAATTGGAGAGCTAGTTGATCCCGTTGGAACACCTAGGATATGCTTATAGGTAATGTTATTACAAGTAAACATTCTTGTATCAAAAATGAATTCAATACATTTAAGATAATAAATATTTAGAAATTTTGCAATGGTTTTTAATATTATTCCAATGATTGTTGACGCACGACTGAATTAAATATAAAGGAGTGTTGGTAAATAAGGAAACGACATCTAAACTAATAAAAATATAATTTGGAAGAATTTGTTTGTTTTGAATTAATGCTGCAAATTGAAAAGAATCTTAAATGTAATAATCGTTTTTAGAATTACAAGGAATTGTAAGTATATCACCTATTAATTTAGTTACACCACCATTAGGAGAATCTGTAACGTGTAAAAATCGATATCGGATCTTTTCGTATCGACTTCATAATTTTCTTGTGTACTATTCTAAAACCAAAACAAAAATTTATCTATAGATTGAATATTTACGTATTACTCATTCGTTATTTCCCTAGAATAATGTGTTTAAACTTTCTGTATCTACTTACTATTTACCCTTTAGAACAGTTTCAAATAAACCTACTAGTGCTATCTATGGAAAGTACGTGGGTTCTGGTTAGTTTTATATTCATACATTTCAAAAGGGATTTCTTAACTTGCTGAATTACCACTAGATGGGGGTAACCTTAAATAAGTATATCTTACAAAGAATTCTTTATTGGAATAAATGTAAATTTGATTTTGGCAACAATGATTTTTGATAGAAACATTATGGATTGAAAAATTTCTTCCTGAGGCGTGCTTGTTTTTCCAAGCAGCCATTGTTGTGAAGTGCATATATTTTGAGAAAATCTCTTTTTGCTGTTTCGTCGATGTTAACCATCACTTTTACAGGGAAATTTTCACTTGTAATCTCCCTAGTGCTTGGATTATTTCCGGAAATTTTTTCGAGTCACGAATGTTTTAAAAATTATCCGAGTCGCGTGGGGATCAGTAAAAATATCCGTTGTTATTGACGACGGGATATTTTCAAATACAATACTTCTTTACTTGTAAAGTAATATAATCGCTATTGATGCGGATGTAGGAAAATATTACTTGTACACACAACTTGGTAGGCTTGCTCGGCTTCTTTCAACTCCGTTGTAATCAAAATCTCTATTTAGGCTTAAAATACGATAATTCAGTATTGTTTCGTGAAAGAATTATAATTTAACCAGATCGCGTTAAATCATCACATAGAGTTCGTCTTTGATCTACAGAGGTAAAACTACGTTATATGAATAAATTGCTATTATATCCCTTACGTTCTTTCTAGCTTTTCTTTATTAGTGTGTTGAGATTATACGTCATGTACCTCGTCTCGCCATTGGTTTTGGTACGATATTCTCTTAACTGGGTATACTCGTAAATGACTGGTAGCTGTGCTTCAAGTACTATTGTCTCATTATCATTGATGTTACATTATCACTGGAGATTAGAATGATGGACTCTAGGCTGTGCTAATGAAGGCTCCAGTATTCGTCCACACCAGGTCAAATTATCCCATAAAATTCCATGTACTAATAAACAACGTATTGCTGAGTTTCCTTTCGAACCTATCATACGTTATACGCTGCATTCAGCAGGGATCACTACAACATCTACAAAAAAGGGCATTTAATTTAGTCATATTAAAAAGAATTATAATGAACTCTTTGCCTTTGTCGCAATTTCGGTGTCATATTGAATCGAATCCATTTAACTTTTACTAATGTAGGACTGTTATAATTTAATCAAATCGTTAACTAGTATCTTGTGCACAGAATTTATTAGCTACTATTTACGCTACCGAGTGGCAGAAACTCAAAGCAGTGTGTCTGTACCGCTTTTAACTTTCGCATCATTTATGTATTGAATCAAATGTTAGCAGAGGACACCGTGTTATTTTAATTTAGGGTTGTTAGTTTTAAGTACAAGTTTTCTTTCATTATGTATAGGAGTGTTCAGATCATTGGTATCTAATTTTAATTGATTGGTTACTCGTATATATATGCTAGTATTAATAAAGTGAACTGAACAAGCTTCTTCGATTATTTAGATAATTGAAGCTTTAATTATTAGTGGGGGTTTGTGTTTGGCTATTGTGACACGAAAAGTAAGTTGGATTGTTACCTTTCTGAAACAGGGTGTCTTATTAATATTACGAAAAAATTCAGGAAGAGTTTCCTGGACCAAAAACAAGAAATCAAGTTCTTATGAACCTATGTCCTAAGATGTTCGGTTTCGGAGATATAGGGTGTTAAAGTTTAGAGAAAATACAAGTTTTCTACTAATATCTAGAGAACCCTGATTCCGTATTTTTTTTAATTTGGTATGTTTGTTTATAAAAATGGTAGACGTCTTCTGACAAAATTTGATTTATTTTATCTACTCCAGCGGCATCCGGGGACTCGGTCCTATTGATATTAATAAGTAAAAATATGAGACGCCACTGCCTAAGAAAAAGCAGTGCTTTTTCTTAGGTTTCATTATTTTTTCTAATTATACGATTAAAAATACTTTTTTGTCTCTTTACTTTTTTTGATATCTTTCTTCGTTTTCGAGCAAAAAATTAATATCCTTTTCTATACACATTCCTAAGGGAAGTAGAAATAGAAATTCAATGTTTTAGTTATTTACTGATCAAATTTAACAAACCATTTGAGGGAAAAACAATGGTAAATTCAAAAATGTAATAAAATACAGGGTGTTCCATTTAAAGTAACAAGGAAATTGCACAAAAAACGATGAAAATTAAATCAATTGTCAGGAACACCCTATATAACAACTTATTATTGTAATTATACCGGTAGAAAACCTGAAAAGTATAGAATAAACAAGCAAAAAAATTACAGCTTGAAATTGACTTGATAAGCTGCAATTAATTATTTTTACAAAATGTCAAATAAATCGAAAACTATCAAACTTAGGTATAAGGCACCTTTCATAAACTAACATTATTTTTTTAAACGTAATTGAAAAATGTAATAAAACACTGGGCGTCCCATTAAAAAAAAACTTTGATGTTACTCGAATTTGAAACATCCTTATGTGAGATTAATTTAAATTGTACGTTACTAATCTCCATACTGTAAAGAACTTATTTCTTACCTTATATTATATATATATATATATATATATATATATATATATATATATATATATATATATATATATATATAATATTTATACAGGTTGATTAGTCGTCGAAGTAGATATATCCGTTATTAAACGAGATGCCAAAAAGTTATTTACAAATATTATCGGCAACTTCAAACTTCACATTATAATATTATTTTCGTATTTACAGGGTGTTACCTATTACCAGGGTGAACCAAACATACTTTTTTTAAATGGGACACCTTATATATTATTTCAAATTTAGATTAAGCTCATCTCCCCCATACTTCCAATATAGGGTTTCATTAAGTTCTACAGGGTATTTCAAAATTTATGGTCAATTGTACACGAAAATCATTCTCATTTCAACGTCCTGGATACCCTACACAGCACAACCTAACAATAACTTTTTCCAGGCATAACTTTTTAATACTGGTACAGTGTTACGAGAAAGTACTATTTCTTTCTTATTGTACCAGACGAATATAGAGCAAGCCAAAACACGAACATATGATTTTGTCAATTTTTCAAATGAAGATGGAGTTGTACAAAATGCAAGGTCACTCTTTGTATCGAACGGGATTGTTTTGTCAAATATCGTTCGTAAACCTTTTTTTGTTTCTTTTTTTAATTACCTATAATACAGTTTTTTCGTATTGTGTGTATTTTAGTGATTTGACTGTTTTTGTAGTATAAGCTCTCATTGTACTCGTTTGAGTACGTATGGGCTACATTTAGTTTTTTGTTTCAAATGAAGCTTTCGTTAAGAAAAAAACAAGAAAAAAACAAAAAAATTCGAAATACAGCCTTGGGTCTTAATGGGTTAAACTGAGAATATAATTCGCATGTCACATGGTACATTTTTGATTACTTTCATTGGTTAAAATACAAAAACAAAATTGCAGAATAGGCTATCAAATCTATTATAATTTTATCACCGCATGTTGACTGTCACAGGATTTTAATGAATAAAATAGTTTACTGTCAAAGTGACAAAAAGTTTCAAACAAATAAATAATTGTATTGATTATCTTGCAACTGAAATATTTACTATCATAGTGACAGATCGTTTAAAATTGTAACCTTAAAAAAATATATTTTCTATTACAGTTCATTATATTCTCTTACCAAATATAACACGTGTTATGATCAATAATCCATTATACCACTCGTTAAAACCTGTAGAAAATTGAACGAGTGCTTCGTTTTCATCGGTTTTAACTTGAGCTATCACCGATAATAATCATAACACTAGTTATATTATCCCCAGAATACCTCAGAAATTAACGATTTTAGCTATACGGAGTTCTTAATAAAAATGAAAGAACACAAAGTGTATTTTCACTTTTTAAAATAAAATACAGGGTGATTCATTTGAAAAACTTGACAAAATCATGTGTTCGAGTTTTGGCTCGCTTTATATTCAATTGGTGCAATAATAAAGAAATAGCACTTACTCGTAATACTGTACCAATGTCAAAAAGTTATACCTGGAAAAAATTGTTGTTAGGTTGTTCTGTCTAGGGTATACAGAACGTTGAAATGAGAATGATTTTAGTGTACAATAGACCATAACTTATGAAATACCCTGTATAACGTAACGAAACCCAATATTGGAAGTTTGGGGAAGATGAGCTCAATGTAAATCTGAAATAATATATAGGGTATCCCATTGAAAACAAAGTATGTTTGGTTATCCCTGGTAATATGTAACACCCTGTAAATACGAAAATAACTTTATAGTGTGAAGTTTGAAGTTTTCTAAAATTTTTGTAAATAACTGTTTTTGGTATCTCCTTTAATAACGGTTATATCGTACTTCGACGCACTAATGCCGCACCCTGCATATGTACTGGGTGTCTCATTAATATTGCGAAAAAGTCCAGGGGGAGTTAGTTGATAAAAAATAAGAAAGGAAGTTCCTATGAACCTATCTCGAAAATGCTTCGGTTCGGAGATACAGGCTGTTAAAATTTAGGGAAAATACAAGTTTTTTACTAATACCTGGAGAACCCTGGTTCCGTTTGTTTTTAAATTTGGTATGTTTGTTTAAAACGGTATGTTATAGTTTGATATCTAAGTATACTCTGTTGATATTAATAAGTAAAAATATGAGACGTCACTGCTTTCTCTTAGGTTTCACTATTTTTCCTGATTATACGATTAAAAATACAACTTTTTTGTCTCTTTATCTTTTTTGATGCCTTGCTTAGTTTTTGAACAAAAGTAAATACCCTTTTCTATGCACATTCCTGAGGAAAGTAGAAACAAAAATAGAAATTCAGTGTTTCAGTTATTTACTAATCAAATTTAACAATACATTTGAGGGAAAAACAATGTCACAAGCTGAGAAACAATAACTCACTAAATAATATTTTTTTAAATAATTAATATTAACAGAAATATAAGAAAAAGTATTGAACAAAGAGCACACACTTAAGCTATTAATTTTTGCTCGAAAACGAAGCAAGATATCAAAAACAGTAAAGAGACAAAAAAGTTGCATTTTTAATCGTATATTCAGCTTGTTGCATTGCTTTCCCTCAAATATATTGTTGCATTTGATTAGTAAATAACTATAACATTGAATTTCTATTTCTGTTTCTACTTCCCTTAGGAATGTATATAGAAAAGTATATTAATGTTTTGCTCTAAAACGAAGCAAGATATCAGAAAGAGTAAAGAGACGAAAAAGTAATTTTAAACGTATAACTAGAAAAAATGAAATCTAAGAAAAAGTAGTGTTGTCTCATATTTTTACTTATTAATATCAACAGGAGTGAGTCCCCGGACGCCGCTGGATTAAATAAAATAAATCAAATTTTGTCAGAAGACGTGTACCGTTTTTATAAACAAACAAGCCAAATTAAAAAAAAATACGGAATCAGGGTTGTCTAGATATTAGTAAAAAACTTGTATTTTCTCTAAATTTTAACACCCTGTCTCTCCGAAACGAAGCATTTTCAGATATAGGTTCATAGGAACTTTTTCTTATTTTCTTTGTCATAAACTTGCAATTTTACAATAATTTATAACTGATATATATATAATAATATATATATATATATATATATATATATATATAGTATGTCCGGATCCACTTTAAAGAGGAAAAATTTTCTTATTTTTGATTTCTCAGAAAATTTCATTCTTACTGATTTGTCTTGTTTTCAAACCCCGAAACACAAATTACTTGCTATTTAACTCAAACGGTTCTCGAGATAATATCATTTTCTTGAAAAATTGAGCTTTTCGTAATTTTTGAAGTAAATTGATTTGTTCAAGGAAAAATCAAATTGGTCTCAAGTTTTAATTATTAAATTTAACAATTGATGGTAAAATGAAATGAAATTCTCAAAAACTGAACTATTAGTTTCTATTCGAATATATATATATATATATATATATATATATATATATATATATATATATATATATATATATATATATATATATATATATATATATATATATTATATACATATTTATTGCCTATTTTTGTCTCAATACATACGTATAAAATTCTTATAGGGTTTTATAAAACAAAATTAGAGAAAAATGCCATCGAAAGTTTTTCAATTTTATTATATGGAAAATTAAACAAAATCAGTTATAATTAGTGAATAAATTTTTCAAAGTTGCCACCATTCTGTTCTAGACATGCTTCTAATCGTCGCGTGAGTTCATGGTTAGTTGCTTTTTTGATTTGCTGCGTAGTTAAATTAACACATACAGCTGTAATTTTATTCTTTAAGTCTATAACATTTAAAGGTGGATCGGCATACACCACTGTTTTTAAATGACCCCACAAGAAAAAGTCTAACGGTGTAAGATCCGGTGATCTCGCACGCCATTCTACCGCACCGTTAGTTCCTATCCATCGTTCATTGAACGTTTGATTAAGATATTTTTTTACTATCAATGGAAATACAATTGTTGTCGCAGAAGCAGAGGAAACTCATCGAACATTGTTGGTAGCACGTTATCTAAAAATTCAGGATACCTATTGGCGTTTAGATTACCATCATAGAAATAAGACCCTAGTAATTGGTTTCCAATTAAACCGCACCAAACATTAGTACCCCGTACGGTTTGATGGTTAGTTTCCATTGACCAATGAGGATGTTCGTCAGACCAATAACGATTGTTTTGTTTATTAATAACTCCATTATTTGTAAACTTGGACTCATCTGTCCATAAAATATGATCTAAAAATAATGGATTATGATTACATTGCTCAACTATCCATGCAATCAAAGTTAATCTCCGTTAAGAGTCTTGAGGCCGCAAGTGTACCAAATCGGTGTTATACGGCAGCATTTTGAATTTTTTTTAATGTCCTGTGAATTGAGCCAACTGATACACCTACTTCTTGGGCTACATGTCTAATGGATGACCGTGGATTTACTCTAAAATAGCCCAATATTTGTACTTCTATATCTTCGGTCAAAACATTTCTTTGTTGTTCTAAATTCTGATCATTTACTCCTGGTAATGTTCCAAGCATTCTAAGCGATTGTTCAATTTTTCGTATGTAACTTTCGGAAGGATGGTATTTATTGGGATATCTTTGTGCGTATAATTCTACCGCTCGTCGAGAATTACGTTTACGTTCAGCGAAAATTAACAATAGGACAACTTTTTCACTGTTATTCATTTTAAACAATTATTTCGATTGAAATTAAATTAAGCTTTTATTTGATTGTCAATTGCAATAAACTAAAAAACAATTGCGATGCGATTTTGTTTGATTCTTCTAATCGTATAATAAAATTGAAAAACCTTCGATGGCATGTTTCTCTATTTTTTTTTTATGAAACCCTACAAGAATTTTATACGTATGTATTGAGAATAAAGTAAGCAATGCAAAAATGCAAAAATAAGCTTAATAAATTATCTAAACCAAGCACTTAATAGAGTATTTCTAAATGAATAAAAAACTATTTAAACACTTTCTTGTGAAACGCAATACAAAAGGTTATTGAGTGCGTCCGATTATATTGAACTCACTATATATATATATATATATATATATATATATATATATATATATATATATATAAATATAAATCAATAAATACGATTCACTCACAAGAAAAGGAGATGGCAACTCACAACATCTCTACTACAAATGGATTCACAATGAGAACATCCGGAACGCGTCAAGACCAAGAAATACGAAACCCACAGAAGAAGAGATCACCAACAGCCAAGGTCACACTTCCTTATGTAAAGGGAACGACAAACAAGGTTGCAAAATCCTCAGCAAGCACAACATAAAGACAACGTTCAACACGGACAGAAAAATATCATCAGTGTTCCCAACACCTAAAACCAAAATCGACTTGGAGGACCAAGGGGTCTACAGCATCCCCTGCGGGACATGTGACAAGGTGTACATACGACAAACAAACAGACGGATCAACGTTCGACGAGAGGAACACAAGAATGGTGTCGAGAAGAATATAGCTACATCATCGTTAGCCCAACACGCCAGTAGAACATCACACAACATCGCTTTTGAAAACACAAAGATGATAGCCAGCATTACTCATGCAGCAAAAAGAACTATTCGAGAGGCGATCGAGATTGAGAACCGGGAACAGAACCTTAACACACGAGACGATTCCCAAAGACTGCCTAATACATGGCAGATAACACTAGCAGAACATCGTCACACAAGGAAACGATCACCCGAACCAGAACCATCCATACCAACATTATGCACAGCAGCACCATCAACACCGAGAAAAGAAAGAAGGAAAGTGAAAGCAGGAAAACAGTGAAAGCAGTGAAAGTACACAACACGAAATATAAACAGGAGACAGGACAGCAGGACCTCAGTTCGATTCGAGTAACACGGAGCCGAACAAATCAGTTGGAGAAGGAGAAAACTTGAAAATGGCAAATGAGACTTTGCACAAAACGTCGTTTTTGTACTGGCAGGAGTCAGAAACATCACCAGCAGACGCGAGACAACGCCCGGATAAACAACAGTGTTTCATACTACTCACTGAAACCTAAAATCAACCATATATATATATATATATATATATATATATATATATATATATATGTGACAGGCATAAAGTTGGATACAAATGGAAAAACAATTTATTGTTCATTTCTCAGAAAATTTTATTCCTGATAAAAGTGACTGCTCGATCTCAAACCTAAAATGGACTTCATTCATTCAAAAATTTGAATATCTCGTTTCTTATACGAGGGAGATTCGAAATTATGAATGC
The DNA here is from genome assembly GCA_036346205.1 of Vesta saturnalis. NCBI lineage: Eukaryota > Metazoa > Arthropoda > Insecta > Coleoptera > Lampyridae > Vesta > Vesta saturnalis. The sequence continues at coordinate 194,942 of JARFJB010002525.1, forward strand.
GGCTCAAGAGTAAAGTACCCTTATTTTTCAAAATACACAAAAATTTCATTTTAAAAAGTTGTTTGGGATTGAAAAAATATGTAAAAAATACAATTTCAGTCAGCTTCTCTAAAAATGTCTACGACGTTTTTCCTTCATTTTTTCCATCATCCCTGTATTTTTCGGGAAACAAAATAATTCGGAAGTAATATATAATAATAATACGTTAAAGAGCATAAGTGGCAAATTAGTCTATTCACAATTATCCCTAGAAATACCTCGATTTTAGTATCCAATGAGGAAAACTACATATTCCTTCAAGATTATATCTAACAAATGTGAGGGGCTTATAGAGAACGCCAAAACATTTCAATTTTAACATTTTTGAATAACTCTTATGTACCTTTCTGAAACGTTGAGTTATAATAAATAAAAGAATCTTCAAATTTCAAGAAAGAAGTTTTGTTCGAAATATTTGAATAACCTACATTAATTGATAATGGAACACAAACATAAAACAAAAGTGCGAAAAAAAGTTACCTATACTATTATCATTCAATGTGGTGCCCACCGTTCCTCATGCAAAGAATTGTACGTTTGTGCATTTCTTGATGTACATTTCTCAAGATTTGCGGGGTTACGGTTCGAATACAATTTCTAATTGTAATTTCCTAACGCTGTATATCTCCGGATGGTCGCTGTTTATAAGCTTTCTCCTTTAAATATATCCTCATAGGAAAAAGTCCATTGGGCTGATATCGGGCGATCTTGCAGGCCATGGATTGTTGGAATATCTTCCTATTCAGCGATTAGGAAGTTTTAGGTCCCGCTATGACTTTAGCGCCACCGTTGAAAGAATAGATGCGCCATCTTGTTGGAATATTGATACTGGCACTCAATCTTAAAGTTAAGGGTTTTATCTGCCCACCATCTACAGTTTTGCAAACTTACGATACCATTTGATGTAAAACTGGATTCGTCAGAATAAAGGATTCTTCCCAAAAAATATTCATCATTCTTTATTTCTCCTTGGAACCAAAAAGAAAATTCTAACCTTGCGCCTGGGTCTCTTTCCTGAAGAGTATGAATAAATTTGGGATTGTATGGCTTGAATTTATCTAGTCGCATAATTCTTCTAATTGATCGCTCAGAAACATCGGTAATTTGTTACCGCTGTGATATCGATGTCCTCGGATTCTTCACAGTAGATAGAACAGCATTCTTAGCATTGTCAACATTACCAGTTACATTTCTTCTGTGTTCTGTTTTATATTTATTTTCAACAGATCTATGTTCTTTAAATTTTTGTATTATTTTTGCAACTGTTGCATGACTAATATTTTTATCTGTGTGTCTTGCATTAAATTTATCTGCATCGCGAGAAGTATGATAATTATCACCATACACTAAAACAATCTCAACTTTTTCTTGGACACTTAGACGTGAAGCCATTACAGTGAATAAAAAGTTTTCAGACACCAGTGAAAACTAAACTAACAGCGGTAAGATTTCCTGTGAAAGTTTCTACTTGATTTGATTCAGTGACTTAGAGTATACGTATACATGTTTAAATTTCAAACCGTTTTTCTCAGTAATCAGACTGATCATTGTGTTTGTTTTGCTACAGTTGGAGGAACCGCATATAATACCACGTATACTATTAGTAAGTAAATCACCATACTTTGGAGTACTAGACTTTTCGTTTTCCATTTTTCACTTATCCGCTGAGTGGTTGTACTGCACAATTGTAAACTTTATTTTCACACAAATTTATAATAAAAAAACCTTGTCTCTTAAATCTCGATAAAGATGAGGAATGGTCACATTAGGGACAAGTAAAAAAATACTAAAAAAAAATCTTCTTATGTACAGTATTTTGCTCATAAAGCATATTGGTCTAATTCATATAAATGTGAAAAGAACTAAAATCATTTCTTAACAAAACGAATTTCACATCTATTTTGAAAGAATACTTTTTTTAAAATCTAGACACGATTATTTATATTTGCACCTAAAAGACTGATCGAGAATACATACTCATTTTGCCCAAAAGAGAATCTTGTGCTTACGAATTTCAAATTTTTTTACGAAAATGAAATATCGATAAACTTTAAAATATATCCATGAAATTAAATTTAAAAAGTTGATTTAGCTTGTTACTTCCTCGTTTTGGTTACTCAAACTGTCCTTTCATACTACGGTAAAAATCAAAAGATACTAAGATCAAATCACTGTAAAAAAGCGGCCTCAGATCATGAAGGCTTTAAGGAAATCGGAATGTATGGCAAGTCGATGTCGACCTGTCGTTTTTTGTTCAACTTTGAGAGATGTCATTTTAGAATAAATATATGTAAGAATATATATGACAGGTGAAACAATAATAATAATGGAAAAGGAAGTGTGACTGGGTGTATGTGCAAATAATTGGTCTAGAAAAAGAGAAATAGTTAATGAATAGGCGAAATGTAGTGATGCCGTCAAAAGAAATAATACATTGAAGAATTGTTTGATATTTATATGTAGTAATGAATGAAGCATTACACTTTAATGAAAGCTAATTTCGCAATTTGCAGATTGATAACGTGCTATTTATAGTACTATGCTGCGCTTGTTAAGCACATTGTTTAATATAATGGAAAAGAAATTTCCTTAAAGGTTGTTCATATTAAATGTAAAAACCGATAGTTAGTCTAGTACTAATAAATAAATTTATCACTCCTAAAAAAAAGTATTTAGACATTTAGTAATACATGTCTATTTATGTACTTTAAGCTGTCTAAACGCTAACTAATTTGTACCTGGACATCTTAAATTATGGCTAATTTGCAATGTAAGCTTTGACAACTGAATTATCTATAATTCTAGATCTGTAGGTAATATGAAGCATTTATTTCATATAAATGCTTTAAAATATGTACATATTGCCCGTCACTCTCATTTAGTTACCAAATTAAAGTTTAAAGAAAGTTTTTTATTTACATTAAAAAGATCACTGTTTAATACTGCTAATTTGAATTAATTACATTATTTTAGTGGTTTAATAGAAATAACCCTATTTTATTAATTAATTACAAAAAATTTAGTTTTATTCTAATGTGATTGAAATTTTTGAAAAGTTTGTAGAAGAATTAAGTTTACGTAATGCTGTATGTATCTTGAATCGTACGCGTGCAGTATTTAAGAGGCTAAATTCTCATCCGCGAAGCCTTGTCAAGCTGTAAAACATCAATGCAAGTATTGTTTCATACGCTCTTACAAACAATATGAGTGTTCTTATAGAATATTTGTAATTATTAAATGGGTGAAGGTTTCATGGTTTGTATTAATGTACTAAGTGAATCATATACAGAATAGTTTTAATCAACTGTTCTCCGTACTGTCATTGTTAAACTATTACTAATAAGTAATAAATCAATTTAACCGTAAAATTTTATAATCATACTACATCTACTTCTGCATATTTAGAAGGTAATTATAACACTTAAGCTTTTCGTCACCTGCAAGTAATCTGAAACATGGTAATTTACAACAGGTATGTTTGCAGGTTCTCTAATGTATAGAGGTTAATTGATTTAAAGAAATAGACCAAAATTATACCCTACTTTAGGGATAGGAGGGATAGCATGCTGTAACTACCAGGGAGTCTGGAATTATTATTAACTTCGAAAAATATTCTGCCAAAGCTAAATGTATAAAAGCTTTCAAAAATAAGTAGCACGCTTTATATATGTACGTATAACGAATACAACGCGTGAATTGCTCTATTAATAGAATGATATGCAGTATGACCTGTGCAAATGCATGGTAAACTTGACTAAATGTGCAATGTACATAAGTTATTTAGTGTAAAATACCAATTCAGCAATTTTCATACAATTTAGCTCTTACAAGAAATATGCATAAAACTTGTCTGTTCTTGAAGTATTAAATCGGTGAAGGTTTTTTAATATTATATATATATATATATATATATATATATATATATAAAAGTGAAACATGTAATTCGTTTTAATCAGCTTTCTCGTGCAGCTGTCATTGTGTATAGGAATTTAGGTGAAATACATTATCCAGATATTATTAAAAAAAGCAATTCAATGATTTCATTTTGTATTTCGTTGCACTACATGCAGACAGACAACTGCAGACAAGTTATCATTATAATACGATTTCTTTACTGGCGACCCATCGTTCCGAAAAAAAATCTGTTGATAAATTAAAAAATACACAACTTTGCACCCTAAAAACGGTGCGGTACTGGTTATTATAAATTTTTTTATTTTGAAATTACATAAAAAAGGATTAGTTTGTTATTTTAATTAGGTAACTTTACTTTAAACTTTGAAGCATTGAAGTTCTTTAGTTTTCTAATCCCCTCAAAATAACTCGCCATTGATTGAATTTTGTTCATTAACTACCTAGATTTTATGGCAAAGAGTTTTTGTACCAAATTTCATATCGACAGCTTTAATGGTTCAATATGAAAAAAACACACACACAACACAACAACACAACAAAGTGTGTGTACTGTGTGTGTGTGTTATTTGTGTGTGTGTGTGAGTGTTGATCGTGTGCGTGTGCGTGTGCGTGTGTTGCTGGCGTGCGCGCGTATGCGCGTGCTGTATTGATGTCGCGTGTGGCGTGTGCGCGTATGCGCATTTGCGCGTGTTGCGCGTGTGCGTGTGCGTGTCGTTAGTGCGTTTGTGCTTGTGCGTGTGTGCGTGTGTGATGTGTGCGTTGTCTGTGTGCGTGTGTGTGCAATGTGCATTGTTTGTTATTGTATGATTATGTTCTTCGCGTGCGCGTGTGCGCGTGTCGTTGTGCGTGTGTATGTTGCGTGTTGCTTTTGTGCGTGTGTGCGTGATCGTATGCGTGGGTTTCGTCTGTGCGTGCGTGACGTGCGCGCGTGCGTTTTTTCTATGTGGTTACTCCACAGACCATACGGACGATTTTGATGAAATTTTGTATTGAAGGCCTACGAGACAGTTATATCGACAAAACAAGCTTTTGAACGTAATAGGCATACAGAGGGTGAAAAAAAGAGTGTTATTTTGGTGCCAAATTTTCAAATTTTAACATAGAA